>JABVZY010000326.1:6524843-6539182 GCA_020883555.1 Drosophila nannoptera | reverse complement strand
TAGCACGTCCAAAGACCGCAGTCGCGATAAGGACAAAGAGAAGTCATCACAGTCATCGTCGCCATCCGGGAAGAAGGAGAATGAAAAAGACAACAAACTGATGCCACCGCCCACAGCGTCTGCTGCTGAGAAGAAATTGAAAGAGGGCGATGGCGATGCCCAGAAGCCAAAATCGATATTCATTCCCAACAGGAAGGCTTCAATATCGATTGAAATACGTCGTGATACCGAAAAGGCGGCCACGGTAAAGACGTATCAATCAAAATTTCGTTCCCACGGTCTCACCGAAGAGGCGCCACCCCCACCTTCCCGTAAAGGCCTCAAGAAGCCCACATCCACATCTACGGCGACTGCAACAGTTCCATTGACATTGCCGTCGGCGACGGTACTGAAGCGCCCATCTCCACCGCCCCGTGACGCCCCCAGCGAAAAGAAGCCCAAAATAGACATAAACAATGTGAGCGGACATGTGGATAGACCAGGAGCTGTTAAGCTCATAGCACCCAAAAAGAGTAAGCATCATTCCACAGAATTCCTTGCTAATATTCCATTTTTTTCTTTGCAGCAGCTCAAGGTTTTTGCTTTTGTTGTATTGATGCACCTGTTACGAAGTTGTGTTTGTGTTCTTTTTTTTTTTCAAATCATTTCAAGGTGTTCAAATTTCGATTGGGTGGTTGTTTGACAAGATCATTGGGCGACCAACGACTTGTCGATCGATTGTTTGACGGGTTGGTTTGCTGGGATTTGTTGCATACGGAAATTCTCGTTAGCAAGTTTTTTGTGCCTTACGCGTTGATCATCCTGACAGTTTTGTGGGGAGGTGGAGGGCGTTGTATTTCTTCTGTGATTTAGTTGGAAACTAAAGCTATCGATCGAGAGGATGATTCGCCGGCATCCCGGCATCTGCCCGACAAGCGCCCAGCGTCACGTGACCGCGCGGACGGGGCTTCAGCGGCAAGAGCATGCAGATACTATGCTGCACGGCGCATGCGCCTCAGTGGAAAGCCGAGTCGCAAAGTCGGCTTTGTGTTAAGTATTAAAACTCAACCTCACAGACAGCAATTACATCTTTATCTTTAAATCTAAAAATCGATAAACCTATGCAATACAAATCAATGATTTAGCTTATAAGGTATGTAGATACAGCTTACTAACCTTACTACATACGATACGAAAAAAAAAAGAAAAGATTTAAGAAAAAACGAAACCAAAAAATAAATACGACTTTCCTTTAGAAAAATCAACTTTTTCTATCGAATAAACTATATGATGAAGCATTAAAATATGAAAGGCAGTTCTTGAAGTTTGGTAGCTTCAATGACAGCACGTTACGGTGAATGCTGGCTGCAAAAGGCCACGGAAAAGAATTGAAAAGCACACTATATTTAAATCTGATATATATGTATCCGATATATATACTCTATGAGGAATGTATGAACTACTATTGCAGAGAAGACTGTTCCGTTGCGCGTTCATGAGGCTACCAAGGTCTGAGAACATGGCCGCCTTTTCAATTGAATTGGCATGCAAGATGGTCGAATTCGAGACTGGTTCCGTTGATCAGGCGCTCCCTGGCTTTCCGACGAGGGTTTTTCGAGCCGTTGTATGCTCTGTCTTTATACCCTTTGTGACGCCGCTGTCAGTTTCCGAAGGTCCGTTTGTGTGTGTCTGCACACAAATATATATTTCTATTCGTATATATACCTAGCTGTATATATATATATATGTATGTGTGGGATTTCGTCATGTAATGGGAATTACCTTGAGTGTGTGTGATTAAAAGTCATCAAATTTCAATTGGCAAAAGCAAAAACCTTTTTAGTTGGCAATCTTGTGTTAGCCTCAGATAGTATAATTTTTTTTAATATCAATTTTCTTATTGCAGTTTCAACTCTGGTGGAGACGAATCTATTCTCGGATGCTTTGACTGCATCCATAGAGCCGAAGAAGGTTGTTAAACGCAAGCGGCCCAATACGGTGGCATCGCCTACAGAGAAGGATGCGCCATTGGCGCCGCTTAAATTCTATCAGGACACTCTGGACGAATCGAAGAGTGAGGTTAAGTCTGATGATAGCACAAAGGAGAATGATGACAGCAGAACAGCATCGCCCGGCAAGGACACAGATGGGGACGATGATGATGTCCCGCTGAAGAAGGTCAAGGAGGACATTGAACAGAAAGTACAAATGCAGGGATCGACCGGCGAGGATGGCGAAGGCGGCGGGAGTCCGGGCGATGGTGATGGTGCACCCGAGGAGCCTAAGAAACCGGGACCTGGTTGCGGACCCAATGGACCACCTGGTGTGCTTATGTTGCATCGACGTCGTGGACCTAAGAAGAAGCTCACTTGGCAGCCGGATGAGAAGTTGACGCAGATTCGCTACTTCGAGGTGGATCTCTCGGAGCGTGTGAACGTGACCAAGCAGACCTTCCTCGAAATGAAGAACATGGAACGGTATAGTGAACGCGATGCCCTTAACATCGCGCGTCGCGGCTTCGATGACATCATGGAGCCTCAGATGGAATGGCGTCCGCTGATCGAAGTGGCCAATGTGCCTGATCATCCCAATGGCAATCTGTCCAAGCAACGGATCGTGCAGGCCGAACGGGAAGCTTCCACACTGCGTGCCCTCTACTTCTCGCCGGAGATGATACCGGATAGCGCAGCGGAGGCTGAGCTGGAACCGCATTTCTCGCATAACATTCCCATTATACCCATTGATGATTTGACGGGCAATCCGGATGCAGTGAATGACTACAGCTCGCTGCCCTGGCCGGAGCCGAAGGGCTACAGTGCGGCCAGTCATGAGATTGGCTACAATGATAAAATCAATAACATTGTCAATTCTGGCATAAATACAAATCTGTTGCCGCCCACCAGCAATCCCTTCCAGCCGTTTAGCAATAACTTTATGACCGGAACGGGGAATATTCCAGCAAATCCGAATGCACAGATGTCGATGAATATGCCGCAGCCGGGACCCCCGCCGACCTGGCAGAATCATATCACCAACAACAGTCCCATATTGAATGCCATGAATGGACCACCCGGTGGCATGGATATGAACACTCCACCTGGTATTCCGCCCAATTTCATGGGCAATCAGTTTGGCAGTCCGAACGGTCCGTTTGGTGGCTCACCGGCTGGCTTCAGTAGTCTCAACTATCCGCCGATGATGATGAATGGACCGGGCGGTCCGGTACCAAATGGACCGATGATGAATGGACCCAGGCCCAATGGCATGGTCCCTATGCAGAATGGCGGTGGACCGCGCAATAACAACAACATCAATCGCAAAAACAATGGAGGTGCAGGTGGCACCGGCAACTGGCGCACCGGTATCAACAATTTCCAAGACAACGGCATTTCCGGCGGCAATTGGCGGTCAGCGGGCTCTGGCACCAATCGTGGCGGTGGCAATACCAACAACAACGGCGGCGGCGGCGGCGGCGGCAACAACTCGGGCATCTGCAAGCAATTCATGCGCGGACACTGTCACATAGGAAAGTCCTGCAAGTACGTGCATCCCCCGAAGAAACGTTTGTAGGACTCACCCGAATCTTCTGACGAAGATTCGCTTGTATAGATCTCTGAGCATCGCAGCACACACACACATGTTAGCCCGCGCAATGATATTAACATAGTATTTCCGCAACATGGCCAACCGATGCCAAGCCAGCCAATGAAGACTGTAGCCCGGGCCGCCAACGGGCGAAGGAAGCATGGCCTCGCCCGAGTGCCCAAAAACTAGTTTTATACTGTACATATATATGTAAAACATATGCAAACATCTTTCATACACACACACTATATATATATATATATATATTTAAGTCTAATGTAATTGAAACTAATTGTAATTAAGCTAATTGAAACTCGGTTCGAATTTCGTACACTTCATATTAATTCTTATATACAAACCTAAGCTCGTTATTACAATAAAGACCAAGTCATATGAATGAAGCTGATCTCTTTAATCTCCGGTTCGAGGGGGGGAGGGGGAGGGAGCGTTTTATGGGCTTCCTTTTGCTGTTCGCTTAAAGTGCGCCTGTACAGTGTGCACTCAGATATGTGTGCCAAAGGTAAAGGCAAAAAATCAATGCCTATATGTGTGTGGGTGAGCGTGTATGTGTGGGTGTGTGGGTGTGCGTGTGGGTGTGCGTGCGTATTTGGGTGGTTCACTTCGGTGTGTTGCACTTAACCTAAAATTTGTGGGGCTTCCGTTGTGCTGGCCCAGCACGGTCTCGGCTTTTCCAATTTCAGTTGCCGTTGGACATTTCGCGAAGTGAAAATAGGAAAATTTCGGGTGATGAGGTTGATCGCTTTGATGTTGCATTTGCTGGGGCTACTGGCTGTGGGTCATGCTCTGAGCTTTACGGTTACCTCACGGATTTATATGGACGTGAAGCAGAAGAAGCAGCCGCTGGGCCGGATTACGTTCGGGCTGTTCGGGAAGCTGGCGCCCAAGGCGGTGGCCAACTTCCGGCACATCTGCCTGAGGGGCATTAACGGCAGCAGCTATGTGGGAGCCAGATTTCACCGGGTCGTGGATCGCTTCCTGGTGCAGGGCGGCGATATCATCAACGGCGATGGCACCGGCTCCATTAGCATCTACGGCGATTACTTCGAGGACGAGGAGCAGGGACTGAGAGTGGAGCACAATCGACCCGGGTACCTGGGCATGGCCAATCGGGGACCCAACACCAATGGCTGTCAGTTCTACGTGACCACGGTGGGCGCCAAGTGGTTGGACGGCAAGCACACGGTCTTCGGCAAGGTGCTCGAAGGCATGGACACCGTCTATGCCATAGAGGACGTGAGTGAAGCGACAGCACACCTTTAAGGATTAATATACAGGGTGTACCGTTTGCAGGTGAAGACCGACACGGACGACTTCCCCATCGATCCGGTTGTGATCTCCAACTGCGGCGAGCTGCCCACGGAAGCGTTCGAGTTCTATCCGGACGACTTCAATATATTGGGCTGGGTCAAGGCGGCCGGTCTGCCGGTCACCAGCTCCTTTCTAGTCCTGCTCATTTTCCACTACTTCTTCCGACAGCTCAACATGTACTGCTGACGACCTTGTGGCCTTCATTTTTATTAACTTAAAGGGGGATAAATACAATAAAATCAAGCCGTGATCACGCCGCGCAGCAGAATGGGCAACGTGGGTCCCATGTGGAGCTGTAGATAGTAAATCATTTATATATATATATATATAAGTATGTGGAGTGGAAACTCACGTCGATAAACAAATATTCGATGATCTCCTGGCCGAGCGTATAGTACTTGGACTCGGGCTTGAAGATTCCTACGAGGTACAGATCCATCCCGGTGATGTTGGTGTCATCGTGCATGTAGACTCGGGCCAGCGAGCAATGATGTAGATGATCGGGATAAACCGAGAGATGTAGGCTATTATAGTAATCGGCGATCCGGTGACGATCCTTGGCGTTCGTCTCGCGCTGATGCTGAGCCCGATCGTCGAAGTCAAAGGAGTGGGCATGCTTCAGCCGGGGATCCGTGTCCGCGTCCATGAGACGCTCCCACATGTTGCGATATTTCTTATTGAAGAACTCCGGCTCTTTGCACTTCTCCGCCCAGAACGCGAATGCCCCCTTGGTGCTGCAAAGGACACGAGTTAAGCATGTCGGGAATACCCCTAATATGGCACATATGGCGATATCTACTCATGGGTGATCTTGAAGTCCATGAAAAGGCCGGGTATGCGCACAGCGGTGCGGGCGGCTGCGATCAGCCTGCCGGGCCCGTGGAACTGCATGCGCAGCTCGAAGCGGCGCAGGGAATTCAGCGTGAGCTCCCCAAGATCCAGGACATAGGCCAGCTGCTCGCAGGGCAGCGGCTGCACGGTGAAGTGGCCGACGTTGACGGGCAGCCTGTAGCCATGCGAATCGGTCTCGGCCAGGTAGCTTCGATAGACCTTCTGGTGTGTGCCGTAGAGCTCCGGGTTGACGCGCAGCCGATGCAGATAGCGCTCGGTGACGAGCATCTGGTTGAGAACCACGGGATTGGGCAGCTCCTGGTTGTTCTTGACCAGCACATAGGTCTGCGCCATCTGGAAGAACTGGACGTCGTGATAGCCAAGGGGTGCCCTGTTCATCTCCTCGTCGCTCTCGGAGAGCTCGGACAACGCCTTCGCCATAGCTTTATATTCCTCCTCATCCGCAACCGTTAGCTCAACCGCATTCATTTCCGTAATGCTTTTGAAGATCTCGTAGTTGAAGATCTTGCGCAGGAATTCATACTCCTCTATGATCTCCGTTGCGCTCTGTTCGACCGCGGGCAGCGGCGTGGTTAAACTCAATACGGGCATAATGCCCTGGCCACGCAGCCGGAACGTGCTGATGGCCGACATGTTGATGTGCACATGATAAACTTGCTGAAAGTTCGTATTGAAGCCCAGGATGCCCGACAGCTTGATTTGGCCGTTGCCGTGCGGCTTCAAGTACATCTCATCGTCCCGCATTATCTTCGCAAAGCCATCGATCAGACGGCGCTCCGGGAACTCCGGCTCGTCCACTGACAATTCCAGCGGGTACTTCGTGGTATTCGCTAGGCGTATAACGACTACGAAGTACTCACACCAGGGCTGTTACGGCAATAGTTACGGTCAGAAGTTATGTAGGGGGGAATGGGAATCGTGTGGCATACGCACCCTGATTTTGAGATAGACATTGTCATTCTTGATTCTGATTGGACTGGGCAGATTGACAAGGGTCACCGAGAGGTACTTGCTTTTGCCGCCAACCACATCCAGCTGGAAGGTGGTCTTCACCTCGTGGAAGCGCCGGATGTGTGGCAAGTGGAGCAGGCAGTCAGCGGTGAGCACCTTCTGCATGTGTCCAATCTTCTCGTAGAAGTAAATGAAGCGATCCAGGTAACAGTACTCGGAGGACGGCTCCGATAGCTCTTGACTGGACTCGATCTTCAGCTGGTCCAAAACGTAATCGATCGTATGGTGAATATAGCTCGAGGAACTATATCGCTCGCTCTGATCGTGGGAGTCCGCAAGCGCCTCCAGGCCGATGTGAAAGCGACGATGCTCCAGGTCCAGATCGCTGATGATCTCTTCGATGATCTCGAAGATCAGATTGTCATTCTCGCGCTCCCGCCGGAACTGGCACTGGCATTGCTGATAGCGCAGCGTCAGGTTCGGCTCGTCATCGCAGCTGAAATTGTATTCGAGAGTGCGCAGAATATTGGAGAGAGTTTCGGCCACGGCATCGGCCGGATCGTCGACGTCGCCGATGTATGTATCCGACTCGTCGATGCGCCTCCATTTGAACGTGGCTTCGGTACAGCTGAAATTCTCAATGGCCACACAGTGATCGAAGGGCTGGCCACGATCGAAGAGCACCAGATCGGGCTGCACAATATGAAGGTTGGGCACCAGGACGGACAGGCGCAGATTGAGATGTCTGTACGTGCGGCTGGTGGTAAAGACATTGATTCGTCCATCGATGACCTTGTTCTCGGATTGCCGCATGGTGGACTTGTTCAGTCCGACGATAATCTCCTTTTGCCCCATGGGATCGAAGTTCAGCTGGATGCGCTTCTCGAAGCCATGCTCGTACAGCTCCTTGATGCCAAACGGACCCACCACCTCCAGTTGCACCTCCCTGACAGGCGAATCGACCAGATTGGAGAGCGAAGCCGTTAGCGACTGGGGACGCTCCCGGAGCGGATAAGCCGGCTGGAACTCGAAGCACAGCTCCTTGCGATTCCAGGCCAATTGGCTGTGCACGAACTGAGCCCGGACTGTGACACGCATCACGATCTTGCGCTGCGGATGCGACATATCGGTGATCGTGATCAAAAAGTTGCAATGGAAGTGGCCCTCCTCAAAGCTGGTCACCAGAATATCCAAGCTGTGGACACCCTGCGGCTCCGCCTCGAGCATCTTCGGCTGGATGTCGAAGCGGGCGGACAGCGGCTGCGTGCCACATTTGGAGGATTTCTTGTTGGAATCGTACGTGTTCAGCCGGGTCACGTTCAGGCGATACGATCGTTGACCTTTATTCGTGACCTTCACGGATTGCCGATAGATGAACTTGTTGTCTTTAAAATTCTGCTGGGTGTCCGTCAGGAGCAGGCCCGCATCGAAGCCATCCTTTATGTTCGGATCGAAATAGATGGGCATGCCGTCGACGACAAAAGTAATGGGTATCTCTACGCAATTATCGAACTGCAGATCTATATAGAGCATATTCTGATACACATCCGGATCCGTGAACATCGAAATCAAGGTCGTGTACATGCTCTGGCCCTTGGGCGACAGCTTGCAGCCCCGGGTGGTCAGTCTCTGGAACTCGACATGTGCCTGGCAAGAAAAGAGAACTTTCTAGTTAGCAATTATAGAGAAGAGAGTAAGAGAGAGAGATCCTACCAATCTCATGAAGAGCATCGTATGGGTCGGCGACACGTTGTCTATGTACAAGTGCTTCCTGTGCGGCTCGAAGACCTGCAGATAGACGCAAATCCTCTTCTCGGAAACGTTGATTTTCGAGGGCGAGACATTGGCTATGACATGGAAGGGATACGGATGGGGATGTCCGACGATTCGCACAAGGCCGGATAGTTTGTTGAAGCCCAGCACGCGAAAGGCGACGGAGAATTTGGCAATCACGAGAGCATTGACGGCCACGTAGAACTTCCAGTTGCCATCCCGAAAGGACATTTCGTTCGGCTATAAAAGTGACAGTGTTGGAAAATGCCGGAAATTTGGCAGGAATATTGGGCGGACTTACGATGACATCGAAGTGCAGGAATCCGCTGACTTTCGAGCCATTTTGGAACTCCATATTAAAGTCATATTCCTCGCCCGCATAGACCGTCTGATCGCTCAGATCGACAATGTTATCCCACACGATATCCGGGGTGCAGCAGTTGTACTCGAGCCACAGCTTGGAGCACAGATTCTCCGATTGGATGAGCGTCTTCAGGGGCTGATCGTCGGACGACTCGGAGCTGACGGACGGCATGATCGGGCAGATGCGTACCGTGAGCGAGCGATGAAAGTACCCGACCCGATTTGGTATTATCACGATGGTGATGCTGCGTCCGGTGTTGGGTCTGAGGAAGAATATCTCGTTGTCGCAGTACACTTCGGTGGGATCGCTTGGTATGGCCGTCCAGTCGACGAACATGAAATTGTTGTGCTTCTGCATGATGTTAAAATAGTCCAAGTTCAAGAGGTTGCGGAGAGCCTCCTGTATGACGCACTTGTCCGTCTCGGGCTTGTCCAACACGCGCGACTTCTTCAGCTTGTTCAGTATGTTTTCAGCTATTTGGGGTATGGGATCTGTGGGGGCGGGGAGTGACAGGCGTTAGGGTCAAATTGTGGCCATTTCATTCGCCCTTACTCATGACATCTTCTTCGAATTGAAGGCTGTACTCGGACTGAGCGATTGAGACGGACTTCTTGGATATCAAATCGGCCTCCTCGTTGTCGATCTCGACGTTCGCTTCATCGTCCGCGACATCCTCGCGCAGAGCGTCGTGCACCTCCTGCAGCTGCCTGATGGGATCCTTGATGGTGATGGGCAGCATCTCCGTGCCGTCGCGTATATTCAACACCAACGGCTGCTCCGACCCATCGTCCGTGGCCGTCACCTGCAAGGTGATGGGCACTGCCAGCGGATTCATGACCAGCATGAAGCGCTTCTGCGGCACGGCAAACGGCACCGTGCCGAACTCCACCAGCTGCGGGAACGAGCGCAGCTGAATGGTTTGCCCGACGCCCCTGGAGGAGAGCAGCGATCAGATCTATTAGGTCTATTAGCTTAAGGTTAATGTCGACAGGCGACTCTCTCACTTGACGGCCACGTTAAAGTATGATCCGTTCTGGACCTTGAAGCGCAGCGTCACTATGAAGGGCTGCGTGACGACGGTGAAGAAGGAGAGATGAAAGTCGCCGCGTTCGCACGGCTCCAGGGTTAATCCCTCGCTGGGCTTGATCCGCAGCCCGCAGCTGCCATTATCCGAGGAGTCCACGTACCTGACCTTGGCCACAATAGCTGCGGGGTGAGGGTGTAGGATTAGATTTGAGTGGAAAGATCAAGCGGCTCGCTCACTCACAATCCACGTTGAGTACTTTGATGTAGGCGCAGTGCTCCTCGCCCAGATAGATCTTCCGGAAGTCGATCACTTTCGGAAATGACTCCACCACGATGCCATTTATCTCGCCATGCAGGATCACCGAGTGCGACTCGATGCACTCGTTCTCATCCATGAAGCACGAACAAACTACGGTGCGCTGGGTGTACGGCGGCTTCAGGTCGTCGGGGAAGACCTCCGTGCCTAACGGATGGAATGTAACTGTTATCTGATTGGTTGAATGCGGCTCCAGGCTGTGCGGCATATTGACACCAAAGTGAAGAAAAGCATTGTCGGTATAGCTGAGGCTAGCTTCCTGTGGAGCAGCTTCCTGAGGAGCAGCTTCCTCCAAATCGTACATGAAGGCGCTGTGTATGCTGAGCAAGTCAGCCGAGTTACCCGACTCCTCCTCCTCCGTTGTCGATGTGTTCGAATAGAACGACGTGGATACAAACACCTGGTGCGGCGACTCGTTGCAGACGTTCAGGGTTCGTTCCACGACTGAACCTAATTTGGCCTGGCCAAAGGAGAGGTAGCTCCGGTTCACGTACACGCTCATCGACTTGGGCACATACTCGAAGACCACGACCTTCGGCGGAGCTGTCCAATTCGAAATGGTTCACTTGGAGATCTGGGCTTGGCTAAGGCTTAAGGTATACTACTTACCCACGCCGAATTTGACATTGAAGAAGCCGCGGTACACCTGCAGCTTCTTCGGATCGAACATGACCAGCACCTTGACGTAGTCCTGGGCCAGTATGGTAAGGTTGTTCAAATAGTTGAGGGTGATTCCCGCGAAGCTACTGCATGGCCCGGAGGGGAGAGAGCGCGTTCTATTAGAGGCCCACCATTGCCTAATCGAAGATCGGACTTACTAGCGATACTTGACGGGAATCGGATCCCGGCCTGGATTGAAGAGTAGCATTTCGAAGTACGATCTGTCCGGCGGCACCGTCGGGGGCAGGCTTATGTTTTCGCAAGCGTACGGGGCCACCATGTCGCGCAGCACTATAATCGGCACTTGGAACGTTATGTTGGGATGGAAGGATCGAACGAAGATATGACGTGTACGATTTATATTCTCGGCCGTTATGCTCCGTATGTTGATCTTCACCGGGAGCACCTGGTCCGTCTCGAGAAAGCAACTGATGTCCGGCTGCTTGATGATGATATGTGTGTCGACCGGACTATCCGTCGAGATGATCACCTTGCGTGGATACTGCAGAAGGACCAACAGACAGTATGATATATATATATTAAGATGTCGAGCTGCTATATACCAGAGCATTGTTCCGTATGTTCAGCGTCAAGCCGTACGTCACATTCCTGCGAAAGCCCTTCTTCTGCACGATCAGACGCGGAATTATATGCAGACTGTCCACCAAGTTGGTGTAGTCGGTGAAGTCTGAAGCGGGAAATGGTAGAGCTATAGAGATATAGATGCAGGCAGTACTTACACTCTTTGGCAATGCAGCAGAAGCTCGAGTTGGAGCCCGAAACGTTCCGTTGAGTCGTTGCGGAGGTCTCCTCCTCCAAGTTGCCTTCCTCGTCAAAGTCCGCGTCCAGTTCGGCGGTGCCGGGTGCCGACGATTCTTCTTGGTTCATAATTAATGTGAAAAATTTACTTATATTTTTCGAATATTTTTTCTGACAAGTTTCGAACAAACTATTTGTGTGAACTATGGAGGGACTCGGCTACCCTGCCATCTGCCCTCAGCTGCCACTCGGCTGCTTCCAATATCTCTGTCAGCTCTGGCTTTTTGGCAAATGTCAAGACAATCTCGCATTACGTATACGCCCCGCTGTTGTTTGGAAAAACAATTTCCATTTGGCACAGCTCAACGCAGCGTGCGACCGACAAAATGTCGAACGTATTGGCCCAAGCACACATGCAGTCGCAGCGCCGTCGCAGCGCAGTCTCTGCTAACCGCAGCAGCGACAGCGGCAGCTGAAACAAAGTCATTGCGAGCCTTATTTATTTGCTTGGCCCGTTCCGTTGATCGGTTCATTCCTGCATTTGGCAAAGGGCGGAATGTCCTTTTGTGCAAAATTAATGATGTGGGCCGGCCGGGTGCCGGGAAGTGCGGTTTACCCGCTCTCGAGCTGGCCCCGTCTATTGCCATTTTTATTGCAACTGATAGAAAAAGGAAAATGGGGCCGCCCAAAAGCCAATGCAACCGCAAAGCGAACAAAGAAAATTGAAAGCAAGGATATGCCAAGCTATTTTGCATGTCCTCTCATGCCCGGCGGACACTCAATGCCTAGCCCTGCGGCACCTCTTGTTTGTCTGTGGGCGTGTTTGTGTCCCTCCCCCCGGCTTCACACTCGTCCTGTGTTTATTATCGCCGGCAAAGCGCTTATAAATCACGCCACTTCACATGCACCCGAGGCAGCAGCAAGGACTCGGCCGCCCAGATAATGGAAGGCCACTGTCCACACATGTCAGTTGCGGTGCCATCCGGGCGAGGCGGTGAGGGGTGGGGCAGGGCGGTACGGGCAGATCCCGGAGATACCCCTCGAAAATTGCAGGCTTTCAATGCATGCGGCTTGCGGCATGCAGCATGCGGCATGCGCCCGAGAAATATCTACGACTACTCACCCACCGCCATTATGACAAAGAGCTGCGGCTTAAATGCTGCAAATTTTAACCCGAACTATGCCAAGCATTTGGGCCCGCCACTTTCTGTTGAGGGCAGATCGAGTTGCAGGCTGGATCCTTAAATGATTGCCCCTCACGCGGTGTGTCTGCAACATTTTATGGGCCGCACCCCTCTTCCGTTCCCATTATTTTATTAAGTGGTAATTCATGCCCATCCTCGGGCCGACAACAGCAGACGCTGTCAATTGAATGTCCTTGCGAGAGTCGACATTCCTGTGGCATTATTATAAACCGGATGCGAGTGACACTTAGAACGAAGTCGGCCGGCATTTTATGCCCTTCCTCCTCCTCCTGCTTTCCGGTTGCCTTTTACGATTTAGCAACTCTTAAAAGTCAAGTTCTGCTCTGGCCTGGCCAACTAGAGATGATATCAGGCAATGGCCAAGGTAACTTCACCGCCAAAAAAGAAAAAAAGAAGAAGAAATTGAAAGGAAACCCAAATGCGAACGAGGTTTTTATTTGTCCGGCTTATGTGGTCCTTACGACTGTAAAGTGGCAATTCTTTAACAATTTATGTAGCCAGGCCAGACTCGAGTGTGCCCCTGTGTGCGTGTGTGTGGGTGTGCCTGCAACAGCTGACGCCAGCTGCTGCTGGGCTGCTCTTGCCCCCTCCTCTCTCATTCCGGCTGAAGGGTTCGCTTTTTATATATTTTTCGTTGGGTCCGTCGGCTGTGAAATTTTCGTGAATTTATGAGCACTTGAGAGCAGGCGCCATCGGCCGGAGCTGGCGATGTCCTCGTCCTGGCGACTTTGTTGGCCTAATATAAATTTCAACTTGAACAACAACTGCGCCTCGTCCCGGGGCCGGGCAACATTTTAATGCGCGACGCAGCTTTTTTTTCATTTTTTGTAGGGGCATACCCTAGGCGGCGGGCTGTAGTTGGGAGCAATTTATAGCTGTAGTTGAACCGCATTCCCTCTCATTTACATGGTATCTCCGCGCCTACCCTTGCCTTCCCCATTTTGTTTTGATTATTCCCTTTTTTTTTGGTGTTGCCTAAGTGGCAGCAGCCGCGCAATAAAACGGTCCCGCGAATGCTTTGAAAGGATTGCGGCCAAATGTGCGAGAACTCGTAAATCGTAGGCGAGGGTCGAGGAGGGACAGGCAAGGGGAGGGGAGGGGGGGGGACGTGAGAGCACCCTTTGCCGTCGCATAAAAATTAGTTTACGTGCCACATAATTTTACATTAATTTCATTTCAAATGACCCAAGCGCTAAAACACTTGCCAAGCGCATGATGTGTGTGTGCCGCACACTCGCACACTCGCACACACGCACACACGCACACTCGAACGCCGACGCACTTGCATGAGGCACAGAGCCGGCCCGGCCCGGCCCGCCTTGCGTGCCTTGCCAAAAACCACTTTGCCACATTTTAAAGTATCTGTCACATAAAATACACAGACTGCTGCTGTCTGTGGCCGGGGGGGGGGGGGGGGGGGGGGGGGGGGCGTGGCAGGCTAAGCACATTGCAACAGAATATTTTGTTTTTCCCCAGCTGCTGCACAGGCAAACAAAAACAAAGTCCAAAAAAAAAAAAAAAAGAAGAGGAAGCTGAGGAA
>JABVZY010000326.1:6363067-6374803 GCA_020883555.1 Drosophila nannoptera | reverse complement strand
CATCGATTGACAGTCACAGACACGTTCAGTATTTGACACTTTTATTAAGGCAGCCATTTAAGCTCAGCTCAAAGCGCTGTACGCTTATCAGCCGCTGGTTAAAAGCAGAGACTGGCGCTCCATCGCATTTCGTAATACTTGAGGGATGTCTGTGAGCTGTGTGCGCCACGAGTACATTCACCAGAAATGCATAACTGTAATTCACAAAAAACGGGAAGGGGTAAGGGGCACGATGTAGGTGTTGTTAAGGCGGATCTGAGGTCCCCGCTTGCATACAATTATTTAAGCACTATCCAGTTTTATACTCGTAGTTGTTGCTGTTGTTGTTGTGTGCCTTTTTTTACATTACGTGAATTTTTCTATTAATAATTGCGAGTGCCGTTGATCAAGGCAAACAGCCCCTGCTCCACTTAAGCCTAACTCTCGTTTTCAACCGTTGTAACAGAACAACAAAAACAAAAAACAACTTGTAGCGCAGCAGTTAGCAACAAGTTGTCCAGATGTGTGGCCTCTGACGCAGTTGCAGGCGTAGCTGCAACTGAAAAATGATAGTAGAGCTTAGTCAACGCCCCCTGAAGCGGTTCCATTAGTTGATCGACGTTTTATATGATTAATTAATGTTCCTGATGTAAATCCTAACGCTAGCTTTCCTCTTATCTAATTGTGTTCTATGCATGACATATTCAGATCTCAACAAACTCTTTGTTGTCAAGATTTAAGCTTTTATAGATTACGTTTAATTTGCTGCTTCTATTCTTATGCCCGAGCTATTCTAAATTCAATTGCGCGCCAATTAAAATCGACCAACCGCCACAACGCTTCGACAGCTACATAAACCTACCTGTTAACAGTGGTAGCTCTGTTGGCATCGATACTACTGTTAATGTTCGAGTACTTCTGTAAAGTTAAAAGCCGCACGTGTTGAGCAAATACCGAATTGAGAAACATTTATTTTGGATAAAAACAAGAAGCAATGAAGATAGCTACAAAAAAGGTGAAGTCGTTGGACAAAACAAAGCCCAAGAAGGGAGTAATTAAAAAGAAAGTAAAATCAGAGGAGCCCAAACCAAAAGTAGCAAAAAAAGCAGTTAAACAGAATGGTAAAGATGAAAAGCAGCCAAAGAAGAAGGTTGCAAAGAAGTCAAACAAAAAGGATTTGGAGGGCCTGAAAGATCTCGATCCTGAGTTCTATGACTTTCTGAAGAAGAATGACAAGGAATTGCTCGATTTCAATCTAATGGACAGTGATGATGACGATGTTGAGGAATCTGCAGATACTACTGAACAAAACGGAGGAGCTGCCGAAGACAGTGAAGAGGACGATGAAAAGTACCACAAGCCCAGCAATGATCTGGCTGTCGCAAGTGATGAGAGTGATTTAGAAATAGATGACGATGAAGAAGCCACTGCTGCGGGCGGCGCACAGAAAATAACACTTAACATGCTCCGCCAATGGGAACTGCAGCTTGGCAAACCCAATGTTTCCGTTGAAGTGGTGCGTCAGGTCATTCAAGCATTCAATTCAGCCTTAGCTAGCATTAGTGCTGATGCTGGGAGCGAGAAAGCCAATGTCACAGCTTACAAAGTTGTGGGCGCCGCGGCCTTTAATGGCGTTATTCAGCTATGTGTGCTCCATCTGCAACCGGCCATAATCAGTGTGCTGGGCATCAAGCCAAACAGCAATCTGCCGCTGCACAAGCACAAGAAATGGGTCAAGGTTCGCGGTTGCCTGCGTTACTATCTGGGAGATTTGATACGCCTAATAGAGCAGATTTCCAGCTCGAATATACTTAACGTCCTTCTAAAGCATCTTCATCAAATGGCTGGCATGGTGGCACCTTTCACAGCCCTTGGAAAGACCATCCTAAAGCGGTTGATAGTTCTCTGGTCAACGGGTGATGACACTGTTCGCGTCCTGGCCTTTCTGTGCATACTAAAGATCACACGCAAGCAGCAGGTAAGTCAGCGGCACACCTAGCTAGACACTCCATTAAGCCTCAACATGCTTTCCTTATAGGCGACTATGTTGAATCACGTGCTGAAAGCCATGTATTTGGCGTATGTGCGAAACTCCAAGTTCGTTTCACCCAACACATTGCCGGGCATCAATTTCATGCGCCGTTCTCTAGTGGAGATGTTCGCCCTGGATCTGAATGTTACCTATCAGCACGCCTTCCTTTATATCCGCCAGTTGGCTATTCATCTGCGCAACGCAGTTATATTGAAGAAGAAGGATAGCTTTCAGGCTGTCTACAATTGGCAGTTTGTCAATTCAATGCGTCTCTGGGCAGAACTACTGGGTGCCACAGCCAATAAACCTCAACTTCAGCCATTGATATATCCATTGGTCACGATCACAACGGGCGTTATTCGACTGATACCGACAGCTCAATATTTCCCGTTACGTTTCCATTGCATTCAGTCACTTATCTCACTGGCCAAGGAGACGAACACATACATACCGGTGCTGCCGCTCATTGTGGAGGTTCTGCGAAGTAACACATTCAATCGCAAACACACATCAGTCTCCATGAAGCCGATGCAATTTACATGCATTCTGCGTCTGAACAAATCACAGTTGGCGGAGAATGGATTCCGAGATGAGGTCGTGGAGCAGGTTTGTGGCCTGCTGCTGGAGTACTTGGCCCATGAGTCGGCTAGTCTGGCGTTCAGTGATCTGGTGGTGCCAGTGGTCATGGCTCTGAAGGCATACCTTAAAGAGTGCCGCAATGCCAACTATGTACGCAAATTGAAACAGTTGCTGGAAAAGATTCAGGAAAACGGCCGTTTCATAGAGCAGCAGCGCAGCAAGAGCAATGTTGTCATTGATCTGAAAGATGCGCAAGCGGTGCAGGCCTGGGAGCAGCAGGTTCGTAACAAGCGAACTCCTCTGGATATCTATTATGCCAGCTGGGTGAAGACGCACGAGACAAAGAAACGACGCCAAGCTGCCCGGACCGACGAAATCAATGCGGATTACGATGTGCCCAAGCTAAAGCGACCGGGAGCCAAGACAGGCGTGCCTGTTCGCAATGAGGACGGTGAATTGGAGCTATTCCCTTCGGATTCGGAAGACGATGACGCCGGATTGCCCACCGACGACGATAACGAAGATGAAGAAGTGGTAAAACCATCACCCAAAAAGGTTAAGCGAAAACAAGAAGAAGAAAACATTGTACAGAAGGAAGTAACGCCTTCAGAACCAGCAGATGACTACGACGAAGCCTGCACAGCTGTCGATATTGTAAAGGATCTAGACTTGAATGATTGGTGAAAAACACTGTATCTTAAATATAAGCAGGAATCATCTATATATAAATGTATGGATCAACAAAATAATTACTAATACAATGTGTTGTGTCAATCTTTCTGCCCCATCTTCCCGGGATTTATCTCGTAATCCTTAAGCTTAGGAAACGTGCCTATCGTTTCGCCTTCCACTTGTTTTGGGAGCGCTCCCTCGTCCTTTGCTTTCGCATACTGCGCTTCGAGCTCGGCTGCATTGCGCTTCTTCATCTCCATGATTTGCAGGTTCTTAACAAGTTCTTCTCGTGTAGGAGGCTCCTCACGGCGTCCACGCAGCCACGCCTCCCATTCAGCGGTCAGCTCCTGATCGAAGGCATCTTTATTGGCCGGTTCGAACCATCGCGATGCTTTCCGCTTGCCAATTGCCGGATTCGGCGGTATCTCGTAATATTTGTTGCCAAAGTAATCCTCCCCAATGTACGTTCCACGGAACTGACGTGGAGTCAACGAGCGCACAAAATTTTGCCATATAATAGCCAGAAGATCGCGTGTCGGCTTCTTGTTTGCCATAATTTTATTTATTTATTTCAAAATTTCTTCATTGAGGTTAATGTTGACTGTTATGACATGCCTCAGCTGTTTGTGGCAGTGTTGTAAAATGACAGCTAAGCGGATGAAACCGCGCAGAATTCAAGAACACTAATTACTCAAAGACGTAGATTATATTTTAAAGGCACGGCGTACGGACTGTGCCAATCCCGTGTAAATACATCTAAAAGATCCAAGCGCAGTGTACGCTGCGTCTCATTTTCGAAATCCACATCGGACAGAACTAGTCCGACACCGGCTGTGTACGTAAAGTACTCGCCCGACCAGTTCGAGGTTCCAATATAGGCAACCCGCTCCGTAACCATATAAGCATTGTGATTGACACGTGTAAAGGGTATCCTCAACTGCTGCTCATCAGAAGGCACAACAAAACGTCGCTGGAGAGAAAAGAATATGAATTCTGTGTAATAAGGTATTTTATAAATACTTACAATTTGTATATCTACTTGGTGGTTTAGTGTAGACAACTCCTGCAGCGAACGCAGATAGTTGTCTTCGTTGGGATCGGAATGCTTCCACCAGGATACCAATAGCTTGATGGCCACGCCACGCTCAACGGCAGCTTTGCGCAAAGCATTATCTATGGGCGGCCAAAACTCCACTTTGGCGCCCATAAGAATCAGTGGATAGTAATCCATGACGGCAACATGCACAAATTCTGCAGCTGTGTCGATGCAGTTGAGGATGGCATCAAGGTCGTGAGTGCGACCATTGGCCGTTAGTGGCGGTGGAGCACTCGATATATAGGCACGCATAGTATAGTTTCTATTTACACGAATTAGCATCGGTTGACGCAGATTATACTGGGAATGGTAGGACCATGGCCATGGCTTAGTTATGCTTGCATATCCATCGCTGCCCAGCTGCCAATAAGACTTGAAAATTTTTGCCATGTCCTGCGTTAAGTTAGGACAATGTAGTGCAAGGACGCCCAGTTCCTTGACTTGAGTCAGTGAACGCCAGTCCATGTTGGCGCTGCCTAAATAAAAATGCTGTCCATCCACAATCCATAACTTTGTGTGTAAGGCACCTTCGTTGGACAGCTTTACGGCCACCACCTGAGCGGCGCCATAGTTGGCAAAGATTCTGGCATCCGCATGCCAGGACGTATCCAGACTCTTGTTCAAAGCGATGCGTATGCGCAATTTTGGCTTACCAGGTCCCCCATTCGCGAGCAAGCGCTGAAATATCAGCTCTCCTGGTTGGGTGCTACTATCATTCACGTCCACGCCCCGCAATGTCCAATACGGTGCGGCAATGTCAACCGTAGCTTTCGCCTTACTCAACAAAAGCTGCCATGCGTCGATGGTGCTTAAAAATTTGGGACTATCGCGCGTGTAATTCAGGCCAATGGGTATCGTCTCCACCAGCTGTAGTTGACAAGGCAACGGGTTTTCCACGGGGGTAGTTTCGACCACATGTCCATTTAATGTCTCCCAAGGCAACAGCAGAACGATTAGTACAAGCACAAAAAGTATGAACACAGGTATCATATAGCCATGACCATAGCATAAAGGACTTTCGTCTGCCACAGGTACAGCGGGGCGCCTGCAGCATGACGTAGTCGTTGACGTTGAGTTTGAATTTTGATTGAGAATTTCCGTTGCATTGGAATCTAACGGCACTGCCTGGTAATCGACAGTTACTTCCGGGTTATAACTACGCTTACGACGATCCGACATTGCAATGCCATCTAACGAAATGAAGGCACATTTCTAAATATTTCTAATTTATGTTTTTCAACTAATATATTATTCGACCAGTTGTGACAAATGGTTGCGCCCGCCCATCCACCCACGCAAACAAAACATAAAACAGTGTTGAATAGCATACACTTTTCTTATCGATTAACGATAGAATCTTAACTACTACTGAGTAGGTATGGCACGTCACTAACCGTCCTTGTGACTTTTCTAAATTTAAAAGATAAATACTATTTTAACTTACACCAGTTTTTAACCGTTTTTCAAAAAAAATAAATACAGTTGTTGGCAGTGTAGTATTATCATTTGTGTTCCGTTGTATAAATTAATAAAAACCAAAACATTTATTCAATCTTATCGGCAAAAGCAAGTCACGTCGTCATTCTTTGCTCATCTCTAATACCATGTCACCCTCACCGCCAGCAAGTTTTGCAATTTGCGCTCAGTCTGTGTTAAAATCTTCCGGCTGAGAGGGCTGAAAATTTTGATGTACGACTGGGTTTTCGTTTAGAGCCACCCTACAAAATTTCGAGTGTTTGATATAGTTGAATATAATAGAAACAAGCGCGTAATTATGGCAGCGAGATTAATAAGCGCTCAGGCACAGGTACGTGTTGCCATATTACCTTGCCTTAATTCTCGAAACGGGACACAGTGCATCCACACACTCATTCAAATATACATATGATTAAATCGCATTTTGATGATAAGACAATATAACTCCAATAAGAATATACATAAAGAGTGTAATCAATTAAATGATTTGTATTCATATGCATATTTGTGGAAAAATCAAATCTACTCTCTATGCAAATTGTAGTTTTTCGCGTTGCGCTTTTCTAACCTAAAAAGCAATCAAAAAGTTGTTACCTAACCGAAAAAAATTCTGCTGCTCTTTTTTTAATATTCAAAAAAAGTGTAAAAATTAAAGTGGGAGTCTATGTGAGTGTATTTTTTAGATGCCTGCTTAAAGTTAATTGAAATGTAGTAGGATAAAGAAGTCTGCAACAAATTAAACAACGTGTTATTAATGGATTTATATAAGCATCGTTATTCAACTGGCAATTGGTGCGAGAAACCCTGCCATATATCTTATTTGTTCTTATCTAGCGACACTTTGATAGTATTTTTAATTATAGTATATATATATAAAGAGGTGTTCGCAATTAAATTTCGAGAAAGTCTAGAACATTGCAAGTACTTTTCCATTAAAAAAAAAAAAAAAAAACAAAAAAGAGAAGAGTAAATAGCTTGAACTTGGGCAGTTCCTTTGCGTATGTAGAAATGTGTCAAGTGAAAAAGTGCAAAGGAAGGCAATAACATCTCCAAGGTTCACGCGAAGCCAGATGTGAATGAACTTTTGATGTAATTATTTGCGCTATCTGCATTTGTTTAGCTGCGTTTATTCGATCACGTGAAATCTTACTAGAGCATATGAGAAAAAAGGTTCCTATTCGACTGTGGACAAGAAGTAAATAAGAACTTCAAATTGATTAGCCAGGGTCAGAATGACGTCCTGCTCCCTAATCAAGAAGCATGCATCGCTGACAATTGTTATCTTATCGACACAGGCTGCATCAACATTAAATCAAGTTAATTAATAATATAAGTGTCCGTGATATGTTAATCAACTATATTTATGGCAACTCAATACGAATCACAAGGTTTACCCATCGAATTAACGATGAACAAACAAATTACCCAACCTGTGATTTTTGATTAAAATATTATGTATTGTGTGACTGTTAACTAAACTGCAACTGGCTTTTTTATTACTTGTATCAGCCTCGTTAATATAACTGCATATGTAAATATCGTAATTATGTGGACTATGTTACATAACGTGCAGACGCGAATTGAGAATTTCTGATATGGGTTTAAAACGATAGCGTTGACGAATTTGATAATTTTAAGTGATTAGAGGAACGTGCTCTAGTTCCCGTTTTTATTAGATGAATTATATTGCTTTCGGAAATTTTTTCGTCATCATCCCTTCGACTCTTGTTCCACGTGCTAATTATCATCAATTTTGGCTTTACAGGTGTGCAAATTGGGCAAACATGTTTCAGATCCCATGGTACGTCAATTCCATGCTTCGTGCTACGCCGCCTCCAAGGTGGCCCTGTCGAAATTCGACTCAGACGTCTATCTGCCATATGATAAGCTGAGCAAGCGCTTGGAGGTGGTGCGTGGTCGTCTCAATCGCCCTTTGACGCTGTCCGAGAAGGTGCTGTATTCGCATTTGGATGATCCGGCGAATCAGGATATTGTGCGTGGCACCTCCTATCTGCGTTTGCGCCCCGATCGTGTGGCTATGCAAGATGCCACCGCGCAGATGGCTTTGCTGCAGTTCATCTCTTCAGGCCTGAAGAAGGTAGCCGTACCATCGACCGTCCACTGCGATCACTTGATTGAGGCACAGATTGGCGGACCCAAGGATTTGGCCCGTGCCAAGGATCTGAATCGTGAAGTATACGACTTCTTGGCTAGCACCTGCGCCAAGTATGGCCTGGGCTTTTGGAAGCCAGGCAGTGGTATTATCCATCAGATTATCTTGGAGAATTATGCTTTCCCCGGTCTGCTGATGATCGGCACTGATTCTCACACACCCAACGGTGGCGGTCTCGGTGGTCTGTGCATTGGCGTCGGCGGTGCCGACGCTGTCGATGTCATGGCTGACATTCCCTGGGAGCTCAAGTGCCCCAAGGTCATTGGTGTCAATCTGACTGGCAAGATTAGCGGCTGGACTTCGCCCAAAGATGTCATCCTGAAGGTGGCAGACATTCTGACGGTCAAGGGCGGTACTGGTGCTATCATTGAGTACCACGGCAAGGGCGTTGATTCCATCTCGTGCACAGGCATGGCCACCATTTGCAACATGGGCGCTGAGATTGGTGCCACCACTTCGCTCTTCCCCTTCAATCAGCGCATGGCAGACTATCTGAAGTCAACCGGCCGCAGTGGTATTGCCGCCGAGGCCCAGAAATACCAGGAGAAGGTATTGTCTCCTGACAAGAACTGTGAATACGACGAACTGATCGAAATCAACCTGGACACGCTGGAACCGCATGTGAATGGACCATTCACTCCTGATTTGGCCCATCCCATCAGCAAGCTGGGCGATAACTCGAAGAAGAATGGTTATCCCTTGGACATCAGGGTTGGTCTGATTGGATCATGCACTAACTCCTCGTACGAGGATATGGGTCGTTGTGCTAGCATTGCCAAGGACGCCATGAGCCATGGCCTTAAGTCGAAAATTCCATTCAATGTGACTCCTGGATCTGAGCAGATTCGCGCCACCATTGAGCGTGACGGCATCTCTGAGGTGTTCGACAAGTTCGGCGGCACTGTGTTGGCCAACGCCTGCGGTCCTTGCATTGGTCAATGGGATCGTAAGGATGTGAAAAAGGGTGACAAGAACACAATTGTCACCTCATACAACCGCAACTTCACTGGTCGCAACGACGCTAATCCGGCTACTCATTGCTTTGTAACCAGCCCCGAAATGGTCACAGCTCTTTCCATTGCTGGTCGCCTGGACTTCAATCCGTTGACGGACGAACTCACTGGCTCCGATGGCAAGAAGTTCAAGCTGAAGGCGCCTTTCGGTGATGAGCTGCCGGCCCGCGGTTTCGATCCTGGTCAGGATACCTATACTGCTCCTCCAGCTGTAAGTTAGGTCTTGTTTAAAAATTTCTACAATTATACCAATAACGAAATCCTCTTGTATACAGTCCGGCGAAAACGTCAAAGTTGCTGTGGATCCCAAATCGCAGCGCCTGCAGCTGTTGGAGCCTTTCGACAAGTGGAACGGCAAGGATTTGACTGACATGACCGTTCTGATCAAGGTCAAGGGAAAGTGCACAACCGATCACATCTCTGCTGCTGGCCCATGGCTGAAATATCGCGGCCATTTGGACAACATCTCCAACAATATGTTCATCGGCGCTACCAACTCTGAAAACAATAAGATGAACGAAATCAAGAACCAGCGCACCGGAAAGTGGGGCAATGTGCCCGAGGTTGCACGCGACTATAAGGCCAACAAGATCAACTGGGTCGCTGTCGGTGATGAGAACTACGGCGAGGGCTCTTCCCGCGAACATGCCGCCCTTGAGCCACGTCATCTGGGCGGACGCGCCATCATTGTGAAGTCGTTCGCACGTATCCACGAGACGAACCTGAAGAAGCAGGGTCTGCTGCCTCTGACATTTGCCAATCCCGCTGACTATGATAAGGTGATTCGCAAACAATTTCCACATAGAACTGAACTTCGTAACTAATATGTATTATGTGTCTTTCAGATCCAACCGACGAGCAAGATTTCGTTGCTGAACCTTAACAGCTTGGCGCCTGGCAAGCCTGTCGAGTGTGAGATTAAGAACGGCGACAAGGTGGAGAAGATTAAGCTGAACCATACGCTCAACGATCTGCAGATCGGCTGGTTCAAGGCGGGCAGCGCTCTCAACCGCATGAAGGAGCTGGCCCAATAAATTACTTACCCTGAAGTACTCCCCTCTCGAGCCGCATCCCCCACACAAACACACACATACACAGATACACGAAGCACACTCAAGACAGACACAAATACATATAGCTACTTACCGATATGAAACGCAAGCAATCAAATTATGGTATTGTTTTTAAAAAGTGTTTTTTTTAGCTTTTTATCCGGCGCATTGCTTTTACATTTTTTATTCAGTGTCGCACGTGCTAATAGTAAAATTATGTAATCGAGAAGAAAATCGAGAAATTGTGAAACAGTTTTATATAATATATAAACAATTCTACATACATTTATGATTATATTTAGTTGAACTTTTGTTTATTATTTGCGAATTTGTTTGCTGCGAATGCGAATAAAATTTTAATGTAATATGTATAAAAAGAAAATTTCTTTTACACATTCTTTTTGCGATTCATATTTTTTTCTGAAGCGGACAATAAGCGGCGCATCCGGATAAGTTGTGATCCATTTCGAAGAGTCAGAACTAAATCCCTAATAATTTCTTGAAACTAATTGTATCAATTATAGAAGTTATAGCTAACTTTAGAAAGCATTACTAAACAAATAAAATACTTTTATTAGAATATGAAATCATTTTCATCCAGATTTGTACGTCAATTGAGTAAATAAAGAAATTTTCAGTTATCTTAACTATGACCATGGAAGGGCGGCTGCTGGGAGACTCAGCGAGATCCGAGTCCTTGTCAAAGTCGACCATCTGCTCGTCCGAATCCAAGAGAAAATTTAAGTTAATTGATTTGTACGCTCAGAACGAATGCCTCTGGATGGAGACTCACAAGGATTATCATAATAAGGAGTTGAAAGAGGAGATCTGGCAACATATAGCACAGGAAATGGTATGCAAACGCCATCCTTATCCGAAGCCTGCCAAATGGAAGAAACGATTGATCACATGGCGCTACAATGTCCAACTGGACCAACTGCACCGCCAAGAGGCACAATTTTTTAACAAGCTGGATGAGCTACCAGGCAAGCTGCATTATTCTGACAAATTACAATTTTTGATCAAGCACATGTTCGATCGCAAAAAACCAACAACGGAAGCACTGCAAAAGCCCGTAAGTTTTTTAAATAAGATTATGTACTTTTCCAATTGATGCTACCTCAAAACCGCAGAGCTCGATGACTCAGGAGCTTTCCTTGCTGAAGTGCCAGCACTTAGGTTGGACTAAGAACCAGCCACAAACAACCTTTACAAGCAAATTGCAAACACTGGAGCGTATAAGGAATAAACGACGCGATACGATGAGACTAACGCCGGAGGCATTCCATCGGCTGCCATAGAATTGGGGAATTGATGATTCATTGAATTTGAAAGGTGGACAACATATCATTCTTGCCATTTGAACAATTAAAATTGAACTTTCATTGTAGCCTTCCGAATTTATTACATTTCTGTTTATTGGTTTGTTTTTCTCTCATTTAATCATATTTGCTTTGCTGCTGTTGCTTTTTTTGCAGTTAAATATTAAAACGTTTTTTATAACAATTCATAATTTTAACTTACATTAGGATTTCTTTCGTTTTGTGTTATTTTTGTTTTTCTATATTTCGTACTCTTAATTTTCTGTTTTGCAAACACGATTTCTTCGAAAACAGTTTGGATGCAAATATACAACGTTCAGAACATGGTCTTGCATTAATTTA
>JABVZY010000326.1:6341674-6352510 GCA_020883555.1 Drosophila nannoptera | reverse complement strand
CCGCTCTCGAACTTAAAGCCGCTCTGCAGCGGCATCAACGGCAGGTCTCCGTCGCCGCCCAGGCCATCCAGGCTGGGCGGCATGGCCAGCTTGGTGTTCGGCGTAGCCGACTGTTTGCCCAGCCGCCGCTGCCAGAGTTTGCGCTGCGAGAAGAGCAGGCAGAGCAGGAGCAACACAAAGAGCAGCGGGCAGCTGATAACCACCAGCAGGCAGGAGCGATTGCACTCCATGCCGGCCAAGTGGAGGACGCCCAAGGCCAGGACATCATTCTGTTCCACCGTCGACTGCTCCGCTCCATTCTCCACGGGCTTCGCGCTGACCGCCTCCGGCTCCGTCTCGTTCTTGCGTTTGCGCTGACGACGGGCCTTCAGCTCATCCTCCTCTGGGAGCGGAGCACAGTTGCATTTGCCGTTGTCCTCGCAGAGACAGGTGCCGGATCCGCTCAGTATGCCGCGGCCATTCTCATTGCTGGTATGCGGGCCAACGATGCGTTCGGCAGGCGTGCAGTCCTGCGGGCAAGCGAACGGATTGAGCTCCTCGAGAGCATCGCACACACGATCCGGACAGTAGCGGGCATCCGGCACACACGAGCCATAGTTGCGGCCAAACATGGCCGAGCTCGAGCCACGCCACATGCACGAACCGCCATTCGTGGCCAGGCCACAGAACTTGACGCACTGCGTCCGATACTTGACCTGTGCGCAGGTCTGCGATCGCGACTTCAGCCTCAGCTCGCAGTTGGCATTCACGGGCCTGCCCTCCACCAGATGCACGTTGATGACAAATGAATGCAGCTGCTTCTCGGCATCTAACCAGGTCACGTTCAGAAAGTAAACCGTCTCCGGCGCGTGCTCCAGTGCCAGGGCATCTCGGACGTACACAATGCCGGCCACCTCTGTCAGGCCGAAGGCGCCGCTACGATCCTCGGCCAAGGCGAAGCGCCAGCCCCGCATGTGATGCAGCTCCACGAAATTCTCCGGCTGTGCCACGCGATAGAAGGAGGCAGCCGCCCGATGCACAAACACATCCTTCTCGTAGTCGACGCTGAGTCGTCGGTTGCCACTCTGCTCCGAGTGCAGCGTGTCGCCGGCACTGTCAAAGATTCGCTGCTGGCGCACCCTCAATGGCAGCGCCTGCGGCCGCTCCTGGTCGCTCTCGTGCAGCCGGCTGGTGTCCACGTGCAGGCAGATGTGAGCCGTGGCCGTATTCGTCACATTCCGTGCCTGAATCGTCAGATCGCGGGCCTGCAAATCGATGCAGTACGGCTCCTGGCGCAGTACGCCGTCGCGGGCGAATCGAAGCTCTGCAAAAGGAGAGGAAGGAGCTCTAAGAAGGAGTTGTCTACGATAACAATCCATAATCCCTGCGACAGGCATCAACTCTGCACTGCCAGGATATACGGATTGAGTCTTGATCCTTACGGCAGCTGATGATGGTGTGCGGCCTGCCCGTGTGATCCGCCTCGAAGGGATGGCAATCCGGCTGGACGAGGCCAAGCTTGTCGTTGAGCACGGCGTAATTGAGATTCGCATTGGCCGCCAGCGTGTCCTTGTCCAGATAGATAATTTTCTCGCCCACCGGCTCCGTCTGCAAGTGCATAAGGAGGAGACCCCATCATTAACTGACCAGCGCTAATTAAATGCCACGTGGACCGCTCCCATTGACCTCCAGCGCAAATTGCTGGCGCGGCTCTCCAAGGAGAGCTGTGCGCCAGCTTCATTAGCATTTCAATTCGTTTCCCTGCCCAAGGTCAGCGCTTGGGGACAAGCGGAAAGGCGGAGGCAGTTGATCCTTGGGGAGCTGACATTAGCTGTCGGCTTACCAAGAACTCGCCTTTCGTCCCTGGCGCAATATTAACCTGCTTCCCCTGCCAGTCGGGAGTAGCCACGATGGTCCTTCATAGTACTCTTGGACTTGGGCCAGGCAATGTAGGCAGGAGCTGAAGTGTTTGGGGTAGGATCATCGGAAACTATTTTTTCGATAGTTTACATACGACTCTCTCTTTTAGCATTCTCGGTAATCTATTTCTTATATCTCTCTTCGTTCGATTCTTATCTGCACTCTCTATCATCTTTATCTCTCGTCTATCTCCCTTCTATTTCCTTCTTATCTCCATATCATCTCCATCTCTCTCTCTCAGAACTATTTCTATCTCTTCTGTCTCTCTCCTCCCTCTCTGTCCTATTTCTCCCTCCTCTGCTCTCTCCTGTCTCTCTCACCTATCTCTCTCACCTATCTCTGTCCTCTCTCTCCTCTCTCTCTCTCTCCTCCTCTCTCTCCTCGCCTCTCTCTTCTCCCTTTCTCGTCTCCTCTCTCTCTTTGTCTCTCTACTCGCTCTTCATCTCTCTTCATCTCTCTCTCTCCCTCTTCGCCTCTCATGGCCTGCTCTCTATCTATCAGACTTGCGATTCTACTCTCTGCTCTGATTCCTCTTCATTCTCCCCTCTCTCCTCTCTTCCGTGCTCTCTCTCTCTCTCCTCCTCTCTCATCCTCTCTCCTCCTCCTTTCCTCTCTGTCTTTTCCTCTCTCTCTCTCTCGTCCTCTCTCTCTCTCGCTCCTCTCCCTCTCTATCATCTCTCCCTCTCTTCCCTCTCTCTTCCATCTCTTCTCTTCCCTTCTCTCACATCTCTCTCTCTCTTTCTCTCATCTATCTCTTCTCTCACAATCTCTCACTCTTTCTCTCAAATCTCTCTCTCTCCTTCTCTTGCCCCTCTCTCACGCACATCTCTCTCTCTTTCTCTCTGCCTATTTCATGCTCTCAGTCGTCAATGCTCTCCATAGATGTCCATTCTCATATTCCCACTTCCAACTTTTGCTTCTTCTTCGCACATTTGGCCAAACACCTGTCAGCAATTAGACCAATTAATTCAAATTATTCCCGCCTCAGGCGCACCTCCTGTCATCTAATTTTATATCCCGTTAGCCGCACTCTAAACAAATTGGTAATGGGCCCAACTTTACATATATATATATATATAATATATACTCGACTTCATTTTCATGCAGCAATTGAAGTCGAGGCGCAATTACGGGCAACAACTAAATGACATAGTTTCTGCGGCAACGCGGGAATAGGCTTGGCCCCGGCTTCGGCTTGGCCGGGAACATGACAACATAATTCGCAGCTATCCCGGAATCCTCCAACTGCTTTAGCTTTAAAGAATGAGTCGGGCGAGTAGCTTTAAGGCGTCTCCCGCGCGTTCGTAAAAAGTTACGCGTTTTTAATGATGAGCCACGGAAATGCTGGCCCAGACTTCTTAATGGCCAAATAATAGCCTGTCGCGGCCCGGCCGGGCCGGGCTTGCGTGTCGCGCTGGCGTTTATCAAGCGGGAATTCAATAAAGCCCGCACCCAGCAGTCAAAAGCGTAGACACCGTCCAGACGCTTTGTCTGGAAGACTCCGGCACTTACCGCCTTAAAGTAGGGCTGCTTCACGTGGAAGTTAAAGTACGGCTGGCGCTCCTGCAACCTGGGTCCGTTATCGTTCCGATCCAGCAGCGTGACGTTGTAGCTGCGCCAGAACTGGCGCTGCTCGTGGCCAGTCAGCTTCACCGTGCAGCTGACCGTGGCCAGCAGCTGGCCCGGCCAGGCCTGGAGGCCGTTCAGCTCGTCATGGTCCAGCGCCTGCTTGGCGTACAAGCGATTCTGCTTGAGGGCGAAATGCGAGCTGCCCGCCTTGAGGGCATACTCCACGGCACGATGCGGGCACAGGTATTTGGCAGCCCGTGAATTCAGTGCTCCAATCAGGATCGGCTCGTAGCCGGCCCGGCTCTTCGTCGTCGACTCGGCGATGGTGTAGTGGGCGCTGCTCCAGAAGCAGATGTGTTCCAGCTCGGCGCAGTAATCGGCCTGCGATTGCGGCTGCACTTCCAGCGTCAGATGCGCCACCTGCTGCAGCAGCTGCTGCGGCTCCTCCTCCCCCTCGTCCTCGGTGCGCGGAAAGGCAGTCAGGACATATTTCACACTCGCATTGATCGGCTGGTAGTCGGTGCGCATGTAAACCTCGCCGGAGCTGGCATTGATGCGCAGCAATGGATTCTGCTCCAGATTGTAGATGTGGTCCGCGGCCAGCTGGTTGTCCTCGAGCCGCAGCACTTGGAACTGGGCCAGCGGTATCTTGGAGAAGATGCTCTCCGACTCCTCGTTAATGGGCAGTTTCAGTATCACGGACGTGGTGGGAAAGTAAACATCGAGCGCTGTAAAGGGCGACATAAGCGGAAACTTGATGAATGCACTGAGAAAAACGAGACGTGATTTGATTGATGCTGCCTCCGGTTGCCCAGCCGTTGGGCCACAGGATTTCCCGCAGTGCCCGAAATCCTATGATTGGGTCAAACAAATCAAATGAATCGAGAGTGTGGCGGCCACAAGTGGCATCTAAGTGCCGCCAGCCACCCCCTTGGGGGTGGGAGGAACCCCTCCCTTGCAGAAACAACCCCCGGCTTTATTTACTCAATCCGAGCTGAAGCCCATCATGGGATTCGAGTATTTACACATTATGCTCATCATCGAGAGCCATAAAAATTATGAATGTAGTTTAATAAGCTCGCTTTGACCTCAATAAGTGCGGCTGACTAAAGCGGCACGGCTTTAAATGCGCACACCACGGCGTATGCGTAATTTGATAAGATTCTCTAATGACGCGGACTCCCACTGCTGCGCCGGCTGCTGCCGCTATCATGATTATTGCCGGGTCGTGTGCTTGCATACGCTCGCGCCCAATACAAGCCATAAATAAATATAATACAGATATTAGTTATTAGCATATGGGTTATCGAAAAAAAAAAAACGAACTCCCAGCCAAGGCTCGTTCGCGTCATAGTCTATTGATTTTGTGATAAGAGCAGGAAAGTAAACAAAGGGAGCAAAACACACTCGGCTCTCGTTGAGCGGAAAAATACAATGCAATAGCTAATTGCTAACGACAGCTTAGGCCAGATATATATAATTGGAACAATGGGGTGACAATTTCGGATACTACAAAGTGTGGGGGCTGCCTCGGGAGAGGTGTGAAATTTGGTAATTGGTAAAGTGGAAGAGGGATGGGGGTAGGGGGAGGGGGCTTAAGTACTTTGTAAGCCATAAATATTAAGTTCCCATGCTCCACCCCCCGCCGCGTGCTCCCCCTTCTACACGCTCAGCTATGCAAACCATTTGACCCCATTTCGGGAATCTATTCTCAATGCACATGGACCCATTCCGCAGGAACTGTTAAGATCCTAATGTGTGTATAGATGTTTGCAATTCATTTGCAGTTCTCAGTCAGGGATCCGGCACTTTGTCATGTCCCTGTTCTCCGTCATAAACAGACCCTGGCGCCGTCTTATGCTCAGCTTGTCCCCCCGCCCCCCAAGCGCTCCTCTCGCAAACTACTTTCAAGCATAATTTGATTCCCTTTCCTCGCGAACACGCACGCATATTTCATTTAAAACGAAATAAGTGTGCTGCTGTGGGGAGTGCTGGACTGGAAGATACTCTATAATCCGGGATTATGAGCCGAATGCGAATCCAATAATGGAATTCCGATGACTTCTAGCCCAGTTAGGGGAGCTGCAAAATGTAGCCCTCAGCCCTTGGCCCCATTGAGGGACTCCACTAAACCAATATACCCCTTCCACTGAGCGTCGAGCGTGTATACAAATGCTGAAGGAATTAATTTTGGTTTGTTTGTCGTTTGCCATTCGCCCAGTCCCAAGGACGTGGAACAGAAACAGGATAGAACTGGAATAGCTGACGCCACTTCGTTTATTTCTCCTCAACGCCCTTTCCCCTGTACCGCACTCATACCCCTCCCCCAGCAAGACATTTAAAATGTCATTATGAATGCGTGTCTGGGCGGTTGTCGCGTCTCCCAACATATCATCTACATATTTCATAAGCATATTTCGCATGCCTGAGAGCCAGCGATTGTAATGAATACGTTCATAATTTATCAGCCAAGCTACTAGGCATACGCACACATGCACACATGCACGCATGCACGCATGCTGGCAGGTAAATAGATTTATGCTCATTCGCTTTGGCCCAGAGCTAGACGTAGTTATATATTTAGCTGATTCCCTAGGTGAACTTTGGCGGAGAGAACTTCATTTGTTCGGCTTTCGGAATACCCTAGCTGGAAGTGGAATGGGCTATGACAGCTGGCAGTAAGAACTCCCTACTGTAGCTATGCCCTCAAGCGTCTGGCAGGGTATTCCCACTTCGTGTCTACCCTTTCCTTAGGCCAGCCGTTCTTCAAATTGTTCGCGCGACAATTTCCAATTAGGCCTTTAGTTCGCCTCCATTTCCAAACATCCAATTAGCAACAGTTTTTCTTATTTGCAAAGCTCTCGAAATGCTTTGTTTATGGTTAACGCGGAAAAGTGCGCAAAGGCAGCAAGAAAATTTCATGAGCCAGAGGGGAAAATGGCGTAAATTATTCTTTAATAAAGGTTAAATCGTATAATTTATGTATCAATCAGCCAAGCTGGAAAATCGCTGTCATCCAGCCAACAGACGCAGGTTAATATCCTTTGGGAAAAGCTTCAGTTTTATCACTCCATGGCTCTGTCACTCCGATGGGAGCTCTTCCAGCTCCTCTGGCCCTTGGCAATCGCCTTAAATCTCTTGTCTTAAATGCTCGCAAGGAACTCGCGCAAACCTCGCCCTGGGGGATGTGTCAGAGACCTCGACCGAAAGTCAACAGCCATTAAAAGGCTGACCGGGCCAGCGAAGAGGATCAACCAAACGCGGCTATCAGCAGGACAATTAAAAGCCACGAATGGCGCATTAAAAACCCGAAGCCGGGCTGTGGATAAGCGTTGCGCGGAAGGGGCAAGGCGGGGTCGATTGGACACGCTAATGACAGCCGGAGTCAACAAATGTCACCTGAACTTGGCCGGCGGGGTTGGTAACCGCAACAGTGAACCGAGGCGCGGCCCATTGTCAACTAGTTGCGACTAACTAACTAATTAATCTGCTCAAATTAATTGACTTTGCATCGAATTAGGTCGTTTGCATCGTGTTTGCCTGCCTAGTTGTTTGGTCTGCTCCCTTCCGGACTGGCCCGGCACCCTTGCCCCTCGTTCCCCGCCTTCTCCGTCGCGTTGTCCTTTTCGCCGTGAGTCATTTCTACGGGCAAAAAGAAAGAGAGCAGCGGAATTTCCACACAGCATCCGCACATTAGTTTTTATATTCCGGTTTTTCTTTTCCCTTCTGCTGTCTGCGTAATGAAAACTTTATCTTTGTCACAGTTGTTTTTGCCGGCGTGTGTGTCTGTGTTTTGCCCGAACAAGCTGCCTGCTTTGTGCTGAAATACCTCTTAAAAAGGCAGCAAGGGAATGCCGATGGACAAGCTCAATATGGCAACCCTTACGAATTGGGCAACTGTTCCCACATGCCTTTGCTTCACCTTAACCGACGAGCTCTGCCTCAGCATTTCCCTATAGGGTATCTGCTAGTCGAGCCATGCTCTCACACTAGGTTTCCACTGCGTTTCATTACTCATACGACCCCTGCAACAGACCCTTTGCAACTGTTATTTAGCTTGGCATTCGCTCCGACTGCCTTTGGCTCTGACTCTGACTCCGACTCCGACTCTGACTCTAACTCTGACTTTGGCTTGGGCTTTGACTGCATCTCGCCCGCTGTTGGCTTATTGTCTTCTTGGCTTCGGTTTTTGCCACATTATGAAATTTGTTCCGTTTGTCTACGCACGCTTATAAATCCATCTTCAGTTCGGATAACTTTCTGGGTGGATGTGTGAACAGTTGGATCATCAATTTGCTGCAGTTTTCTGAGGGGTTTCCCATCGTCTGTTCGTCTGTCTGCCTGTCTGTGGGGATGAAATTGAATAACAATCAAGCAGACCGTGAACAATAGCCTAATCGATACTTCAAGAGGGTTTCACTCGTATTTAGAGGTGGGAACAGTTAAAGTACTGCATGGTAGTGGGAACAGTTGCACTACAATCGCTCACTGCGCACCATTTCGCGTGTGTTGAGAACAGTTCAGCTAATGCTTTGCAGATGAGATAATTCGATTCAATATACCCCATGTGCGGCACTTTTGTAGGGTATAAGAACTTAATTGATTTGCTTATCGCCTTCGACTCGCACTTGCCGCATTTCCTCCAGCACTCAACTTTGAAGTGACGCTGAGAATGGGAGAAGAGCGCAGAGTCGAAGAATCTACAGCCCGATCTAAATGCCGACAGACGTTATGACATGCAAATGAACTTGAACGACTCGGTATTCACTGTATGCTCGGAATGAATAACTACGGCTATTCACACGCAGCTGACACTCTGAATAGAAACACCCAAAAAAAAAAAAAAAGTGGTGATCGATGACTCCCCCCTTCTAATTGCCAACTGTCACCAAAGGGCCGAACACATTTGTCACAGTCAACGCACGAAATGTTATTGTTGTTGTTGTTGTTGCTGCTCTCTTTTATTTTCCAAGATATTAGTGACTAATTAATGGAGCCTACAATTAGTTAAAATAGTGTTTATCACGCTGGGCAATTAATTAGGCCACCTCCATATGTTGAGGTGTCGCTCTACAGCTGACAGGCACTGTGGCCGCATATCGAATTTGTTATTCCGCACAGGACTGAATGCAAGGCATTATGAAATAAATCTTTGACTCCAAAAATAGAAAGAAAAAAAGCAATTGAGAATTGTCCACCGCCAGACAGCATAAATGCATTTGTTATGGGGCGTATCGCTGGGTGCGACAGACAGATCTCATAATTGTAATGGATTTTTATTCATATGCCATTCGACAATCTCTGCAAGAATTTATGGCCAGCGCAGCAGCCTTGTCTGCTCGCCCTGACAAGCTTGGAGCTTGGAGAACATTTCGCATGCGAAACATGCTTAAAAAAATTCATGGAAACCCGGGTGTCACTAGAGAAATGGGTTGTGTTAGGAGGCTGACTGAAAATTCCACGAAAAGTGTGAAAATGTTGCATACGAAATTAGCCACGGTTAGTGTAAGCGAAGTGGGAAAATTGTATTGTGAAAAAGCGTGAAAATTAGCCTATAGCCAAATTAGGCTAATGAGTAACGATACAGTTGTATGTGTTCAAAAGTGGAGCCCCTTAATTAGAGAATCAAGCAGTTGAGCCTGTTCCCTGTGAACAGTGTGAAGTGCGCCCACTAAGAACTGTGAACAGTTGAAATACATCTGCTCGCTGTGACGGATTGAGCTGAGAACAGTATATTTTCATTCGTTTAATTTAAGCTCTTCGCTGAGAACAGTTCAGCAGGTTAATGAGAACAGTTCTGCTTAATTGTGTACCGCAATATGTGAACACTTTATCTCTTCAACTCATCTGCTGCTGGTTCCTAAGTTTCTCTTCCTTCTGTTCTCAGTTCGTGCAGCCCCGATCGATTTGTATTTCGTGTCATGTTCAAAATCACGTGCGCAGCTCCGATTTCAAGCGCCGCACAACAAAACCTATCAAACAATTATAACAATTTAATCAAAGCCGTGTGACTGCTCTGCGCGTATGGAGGGGTGGGCGTGGTTAGCAAGACAGGAGTGGCAGAGGTGACGTTCGCCTAAACGATGGAGCAGATGCCGGGGCAAGTGCCAAGCGTCCACGGCCACTTAAATGCGAAAAAGAAAAAAAAAAGTAATACGAACAAGAGCTGAAAGCGATCGAAGCAGTTGAGCAGGCACGAGATCAAGAGAAGGTGGGGGGAGAAGCGAGCAGGGGGTAGGGGGCCAGCAGCACACACCTATTGACTCAATTGATTTCGCATAAATTCAGCTTTTTTGTTTCCTCCCTTCTCTCGCTTTGGCTGCGTTTTGGCCAGCAGCTGTTGGGCATTTCGACACCTTTTGACCTGAGGAATGACGGGGCAGTAGGACGGCCGAACAGACGACGCAGTGCGTTCAACTTGCCCGCTAAGTGCAAATAGAAGCCAACTGCCCGAGTCAATATGTGTGCGGAGAGATAAAGTGAGCTGGGCAGGGCGCGAGCGCGGGCGAGGGTGTGCACGAGCGCGAGAGCTGAGGTCAGATGTCCAACCCCCGAAGGCAGCGCTCAAATATGATATATGTGTGCGCTTCTGGAAATAAATTTGGGTGTGTTCATAACTCACACACACTCGCACACCCATGACAGCTGGCCTGCAGCGCCCAGGCATGCCCACAAAATATCGCTTACCAATATGTCAAAAGTGTCCGTTGCGTCAAATTGAAAGCGCTCACCTGTTAGGCGAGCGGTCCCTTTGAGCATATTATTAGCCCGAAAAGCCCATAAAAAACCTACCGCCCAGGTAGCACAGGTTGACTGCACTTAACGAGCAACTGCTTCTGCATTTGCATCTGCAATGGTATTCCCACGCTGCGCACCTGTGGGATTTGATTTGCTCGCTCGTTTGGCTAATTTGTGTAAATGTCGTTTTATGATCGTCCCAAGCGGGGGCTGTGGACGGGGCTATAGCTATAATTGAATCAGTTGAGTCAGTGCGTCGGATTTTTGTTTGGGTTGCAGTTGAGCAAATTCATTTACGCTCTTCTTCTCTTGCCTTCGTATTCTCTCTCTTAACAGTTCTCTCTCGTCTGCTCGCTATCTTTCTCCTTCTACTTTAGCAGCTCGACCTCAGCTTCTCGCTTGTTAAATACATTTGTAGCATAGAATTTTTACAGTTGTCGTCAGCTTTACAAGTCGCTTATGTATTAAATATTTACACTTCATTGTTGACATTTGCATGACGCGTTCAAACATTTGTATTCCAATTACGGCAGAAACAGCAAAAACAATGAAATCGTGTTTCGTTGTCCTTGTCGCACTTACCCAAACAGATGTGCAGCCTTAGCAGAACAATGGCAGCCAGAATAACGG
>JABVZY010000326.1:6297549-6334632 GCA_020883555.1 Drosophila nannoptera | reverse complement strand
AATTGCAGTCGGGCGCGTCAATTACTTTGCTTTAATTAAATTCTTTTTAGAATTTTTTTTTTTGCAAAACAATTCTCTTCTTCTTCTTACATATAGCCACCCTCCGCCGCGAAATTGGTGCTCTTGGTGTCTCATTTCCTGTTGCTCAGAAGCCAATTTATTAATGCTTCTGCCAAACTGTGACTAATTCTGGTCGCTCGCCTAACGGAAGCAATTGGCCATAAATTTTGAAGGGAATATGGGAGGAGGAGGGAGCAAGAGGGAGGAGGATATAGCGAAGCAGAGCTTAAGCCAAATCACGTCTCTCTCTCTCTCTCAGCCAAATGAAATGTAAGTCAATCTGGCATCGAAAGGTCCTTGATCCCTCTGCGACCGAGCCGTGGACCGCTGGACCATTCGCCAATTAGTGTTTACGGTCGCCAATTGAGGCCTTTAATTATGCAATAAGGGTTACACGGTCGCGTTCTGGGACACGGCAAGCACATTGAACTCTGCGCTTGCCCAAGTTCCCAGCGAGACGAGCCAAAAAAAACGCAACAGAAATTGAACTTAAAGCCGATTTTTAATTGTCAATTAAATTAGGAACTAATACAATAAATAAATATGCAAGAATACATAACCAAACATAGAAGGACCCACATTTCGAAAAGTGTGTGTGGGTGGGTGTGTGTGGGTGGGTGTGAGTGTGGGTGTGTTGGGGGGCCCGAAAGGCTCAGTAGAGGGGTCGATGCTTCTCCTTCATGCTGGGCTTCTTGGAGGAGATGAGCAAGCGGCGTTTCAAACGCTTCAGCTTTATCTTCTCACGCTTGCGCAACTTCTCCTGGGACTCCTGGATGAGGGTTTCACGCAGCTTGGATCTGTAGTTCATTAGAGCATTCAATTCAGTGTCCAATTTATGATGATTCAGATTCTCCATATTCTCATCGTCCTCGTCGTCGGTCAGAATGGCCAATTGCTTTTCCGCCCAGGTCGCATCGTCGTCGTCATCGTCGAAGTTGTCCAGAGGGGCTGACAGATCGAAGTGCTTCGATTGCGTTTGCTGCTGTTGCTTGATCAGCTCCTCCGTGAGCTGCAGCTTGGAGGCGGCCCATTTGACCACATGATTCGGTTTGGACGCCAACTGTCGGCGATAATGGAACAAATGAAAGCCGACAGTCGTCTTGCATGCATCCTTTTCCTCCGCTGCTCCGGCTTCCAATTCGGCATGCGACTCCTTCACAGGCATGGCCTCCACCATAGCGACAGGCTTCTCACAGAACATTTTCTGTTCCAATACATTGCCCATTATCTGAGTCTCTCTCCAGTTTCGATCTTGGTACTTGGGTAACTCGATTCGCACTGACACCTGCATCTGTTTGTCTTTGCTATATATATCTATATATAAACTCTTTGGATTCCTTCACACTCTTCAAATTGGCCTGCCGTCAAAGGATTAAGTGCAGCAGGTACTCTTGGTAACTCGACGACGGCTACCTTTGCCAGGGAACATCTGGTGTTGGATTGTTAATCGATATATACTTATTATCGAGCTAATAAGTATTCTGTATTATTATTCTTTTACAATGTTCATTCCCGAATTTCTTAAATTTTCAAAACTTGCACAATGAAAATATTCGAATGCGTATATTCACAATGCTGGAAGCAATTACATGTGAACCGATTCAAATGCAAAGCCTGCTGAGTCGATGAGCTTCGACCTGCCTTTTGCTTACACAATTTGATTGCTTCCTAACCTCAAACCTACCTGAGCTAACCTCTCATTGTACACGTGTGCCACGGTAATAAATATACATCACCCCGATTTAAAAGAACTTCACCAAGTAAAGGCTAATTTGTGAACTATTATACCTGAGCTTCAACCTAACCTTAATCGCCGCTACCTGAGCCGAAAGCACGTGCGAGCCTGTCAACTCAACCTGATCGATATATAAGTTGTTTACTACCACTCCCAACGCAGCATTCGCGTCCCAGCTCCTGTTGACCATGGACAGTAGCAAGTCGACTCAGCTGTTGATGTTCCGCACTCCGTTGGACGCGCAGAACCAGCTCTTCATCTTCAATTCCCCGATCGACTACTCCGACCAGCAGCTGGTCGTGTACCAGTGTTTGGACATGCTGGCGGGTGAGAGTGGCTATTGTGTGGTGTATAAACGGGATCATTTCGTGCTCAACAACCCGCCCAACTACCAGAGTCCGACGAAACGAAGTTTCCTCAACGAATGCATCCGCCAGTTGTATATCATCAATGGACTCGTGCACAAGCTGAACTGGGCGCCCAATACGCTGGTCTGCACGCAGCAAGAGCTGTGGCATCAAGTGAATATGTGCCTGCAGCCGGAGCGATTGAGTCCGAAGTGCGCGTCGCTGCAGCGCGTGAAGCGCCAGTTATTCCGCGAATCGCGACGCTCACGCAAGTCTCAGAGATGCGTTCGTGGACAGATTTGGGGCACCCAGGTGTTCAATTTCAAGCCCACGCGATCGAAGATCGGACGGAAGCGCATACGACGCGGCTACTTGGCGGCGGCAAGGCAAGTCGTGATCCAGCAGCTGATCCGCGAGAATGTGAAACGCGAAATGCTCGGCACGCCGGCCATATGCAAGAGCATCATCAATGCCACCGAGGGCATCTTTAATGTGAATGCCGGCATCATCAGCGACATCTGTCGTTACCATCAGACGGCGGCCCGCTACCAGCCGACGGTCAGGAGTCGGCTCAGTGCCGGCGAGCATCGCATCCGCAGCAACGAGGCTTGCCAGCTGACGCAGCGGGCCAAGCGCCTGGAGGCGATGTTCCTGCACGAGGAGGTACGTCGCGCCGGCCAGAATCATCAGCTCATACTAGAGGAATCCGTGCGCTCCATTTACTATGCCAAGCAGCTGTTCCGCCTGATCGAGGACCACGAAGAGTTTGTCTACACGGACAACCAGATCCTGGGGCACCACTGTTGATAGTTGAGGCACATCTCCCTCTCTCTCTCTCTTTCTTTCTCTCGCATTTGTATAAAAATATAGAAATTTTATTTCGTTATAAGTAGTTGGTAGACAAATAAAATGCTTAAGCAAATCATTCGTTCGGCTGTTGATGTTGTAGGCTAAGTTTCCGCTGTCTTCTGCTGCTCTATCAGTTGGGAGTGAATGTCCATGAGGCTCTGCAAAGGAAAAGGAGCGGATTACTATTGATGGACTTTCTTTATATTTACGACCTCCCTTTCTACTAGAACATACAAGAACCAATCATCTGTGCTCCAATTTTATCTTCTAATCGCTGTTTAACAATTCTTCGAGTTTCTTACAGAGCTTAGGGCTTAGCAGAGATGATGTTGATTATAAGTTTTATACATTTTCATTGAAAAAGCACAACTAATCTAAATATTGCATATGCTCGGAGGTCACAAATTCATTCAAAGTTTTCTTCGCTAACATCCTAAAAGTTTGCATTATATTTTTCATTGAACATTTAATCGTTTGATTCGCTTGAGCTTTGTATTTTCTTTTCGTTCTTCATTCATTCATTTGCTTGAATCATCTGCGAAAATAATGTTTATTAAGTACATCTATACATTACATTTTCGGTTTGTGTCAGCATCCGGGGCAGTAGCTGCGTTTGAATCTCTGAATATGCCCTGTGAAATTGTGAGAGATGCCAACGAGACATTAGAGGAATATAAGCATTCCACTGCAATAAAGCTAGCCAGTCCAACCCAGTATGTGAGGATTTAACAATAGCAATAGAAGGGGTTAATAAGCAGCGTTCGAGAGAAGCTAACACGGCCCAACACCTCGGCAAGCTTAATCTAGTGCAACAATCCTACGTAAATGACTTAACTACGATTGCACATGATTCGTGCATACCTTGAAATATTTAACTGTCTTGACACGCAGCTCCAAGGTCGCATCCTCGTCGCATATCATCAGGGTGTTCGCGTGCTGCTGGAACGCGCTGACTGTCCACATATGATTGACGCCCTCCTCGATGGCCTTGTATAGGGCAAATGCTTTGTGAGCTCCAGTTATGAGGATCATAACTTCTTTGGAATCCATAACCGTGCCAACGCCCACAGTGAGCGCCTGTTTGGGCACCTTGCTCATGTCGTTGTCGAAAAAGCGGGCATTGGCTTCCAGCGTATCCTGCGCGAGGGTCTTCACACGAGTGCGTGACACCAACGATGAGCCGGGCTCATTGAAGGCTATATGCCCATCGGGTCCAATGCCGCCAATGAATAGCTCGACGCCGCCGGCTTCACTAATCTGTTGCTCAAACTTATTACATTCGGCGACCAAATCCTTCGCATTGCCATCCAAAATGTGAACGTTGGCAGGCTCGATATCGATGTGCTTGAAGAAATTGTGCCACATGAAGAAGTGATAACTCTCGGGATGATCTCTGGGAAGACCTAAAGGTGAATTAAGTAACATCTTTGTGGAACGTAAAATGCCAAGTGCAAATACTCACCGACGTACTCGTCCATATTGAAGGTTTTTACATAGCGAAAGGAGACCTTGCCCTGCTTATAGAACTCGATGAGTTCTCTGTACATGCCCAATGGGGTGCTACCTGTGGGCAAGCCCAGCACAAAGTATCTGCAGAGGGAAAGAGGGAGTGTGAGATTAAAATTAAATAAAGTTGATAAGAATGTTAACTTACTTATCGGGCCCGGGCTTGAAGTCATTGATCCGTTTAACCACATATTTAGCAGCCCAGCTGCCAACTGATTTACTTGTTTCCAAGATAATCAAGCGCATGTTTTACTTCTGAATGCTGAAAGTATTGAATTCAAATTAAACAAACTCTGTCTGTTTGGGGTATTTAATACATGGAAGAAATTCGATTAGATCTAGCCTATATTTTAAAAGCGTCAAGTGATAAGGCAACCTTACTGAAGTACAGTGCCAATTCGATAACGCAAACACATATTATTAAGGAATATTTAGATTTATACTTTTCAAAGGTATTTTCTTTAAGAATTAATCTTTAACGTGAACAGAGATCGTCCATATAAACAAATGCGAGCATCCGATAGTTTGACCTATCGAACGGACACTGAATCCAAACATTCTCATTCTTCATTGCCAAGCAGTGCGAATGAGATAAACATATGTTGCACTTGAAATTCAATGAGGACGCTTGAAAGTCGCCAAGCCGCTCACCTCCACTCACCGGCACGTATGATTGTTCAAAAATTAAATAAATATTATATTAAACAATAAACAACGACACAAAACACTAAAAAACGGCAGTGTAGCATTCAGCTCGAGTCGAACCTGGAGCGTACGAATCGCCGACGAGACTGGCGAGCAAGCTGTGGCCGCCGCTTCAATTTGTCTGCTAATTTATATGCAGTACACATATTGAGTAAGCCGCATATGTCTCTTGTTGAATCGCGCTCTTAGCGATAAAGAGAACGCGCTTAACTGCAATCAACATAACATAACCTTGAGTTACTGTTTGCAAGGCGTTATCACGTTAAGAACTCCATGGGGTACAGCGCAGCGATCCACAACTATCAGCGACCAGCGTCAGTTTAACGGCAGCCACAACTGACAACTGATAGGAAAGAGACAAAAGTACACTATTATGATGGAGCTTAATATGCAGCGATAATAGTTGAATGAACTTGCTGCTGTCAAAATGAGTGTAAATGAAATGTGTTCGCTAAAGCACCCTGCGGTACTCTTTGTTTCTCTCTCTTTTTATTTGAGTGGTTAAAACAGCTAGCGTTGCCAGACCGTGCACATAATTGAGTGTATGTTTAGTCACACGCATATACACACGAAATCCAAAAATAACTCAGAATAGAAAGAGAGTGATGTTGGTAGGCGAAGGCGTGTTAAGCATACCCTAAAGAAAGGCTATTTAGTTTAGTACAGCCGGTTGCACGTATTCAAAGCAATGGCATCATTATTTGTAATGAAACATTTTATTTTTTTAGCAATTACAAGTATACTTATGTTTAAAAAAATTATTTTAGGCTTTTAGAATTCTTTGCTTAGTGTATGGCATAGACACACCCACGTTGAGCTACTTTTCTAGTTTCAGGAAAAACCGGTTGAGCCGAAAAAAAACATTAAAAAAGAAAACACGCACACACGATCTATTGAGCACCAACGGAGGGAGGTCCGCCAAGGAAATTCTGACTCGTTTTAAAAATATATTGCTAGGCCTTTCTCACATAGCTATTTTTGTGAAGTGTTCTTTTCTTTTTCTGTTTAGAATTCTATATTTTATTCTCTGTTCGGTACAAAAATGTTGCTTAATATAAGGGATGGCGGAGAATGGATACTTGGAGAGCTCACATATACATATTTGTGTAGTTTACTATTTTTCTGATTTTTATTTATAATTTTTGTTTAATTCGGTTTTAACATGAGCTCGTCGTGTGTTTAATTCTGCTTACGAAACTATAAATATGTATATATGTATAATTATTAATTGTATTTATATTTGGGGAAGTTGCCCATACAAATGCATCGGAAATGCTGTCAACTCAGCATTTGCAAAGCACTTGAATGCACAATTACAAAAATTATAGAAATGAATATTAATCTTTTTGTAAATTCTATATGGCATAAAGAAAATTTATTTTAATATACCAAATAAAGTTTACAAAATATACTTACTGTTAAATTAGGATAGCACGATGGTGGGATTGGATTGTATTTTTTAGATCTCGTTACATATTATTTTTGAATTCGAAACACGCAACGTAAATTAAATATTTGTCATTTTTAAAAACACAAAAAAAGGAATTGTTCTCTTCGGGGATAGGGTAATTGTTGATGAGGTGGGTAATCATGGAAAGAGCACAGAAACGTTATAGGTTAAACAAGTAGAAAAATTGTAGACATAAAAATATTATTGGGACTGTTTTAGCTTGGAAGTTCTACAATTGAATAAATTAATTGGCTTGGCTCTTCTTTTTGCGTTTCTTTTTCCTCATTAATAACTTAGCTGATAATATAATTCTGTTTGTTTTTGTTATCTTTGTTTGTCTGGTGTTTGTGTGTGTGTGCTTGTCTGTGTGGCTGTTGTTAATTTTATGCTGGGCTGCTCTTACATAATCGCGCACTTCTCGCCCGCCTGCTGCGGATCGCCTTTCTGGTGGTACAGCTGTTCGTGTCCATCAACAGCGCTGACACTGCGACGACGGCTGTGACGCGAGGAAGACACATGTGTGGACACAATGCGCCTGTTGCGCTCCAAATTAGCAACCGTTTCGCCATCACTGTTGACCAGTACTGTCTTGGTGTTGTCGCCGGTTAACCACTTTTGTTGCTTCATTACAATGTTGGACGGTGGCTCATGCGTGGTTCGTGAGTCAGATGACCAAACGGTTACAGTGGAATTTGGTTCGATTTTAACCGAACGGTGGAACTTGTACGTTACGGATGGCCCGCCATCGTTAATTGATCGCTGCAGCAGCCAGCCACCGATGGCAACCTCCTCGTTTCCCTTGTTGTACAGTTTAACGTACTTGCCATCCGAATCGATCTCCTTGATTTCCACATTACCCTTAGCACTCGCTGACACATAGTAATCATTTATGCTGTGATCCTCTGACTCATCCACAAGGGCACGTTTACGCTTCAATGCACCTGATGGGGTGCGGCGTGAGGGCGTGGCACGCGAGCTTCGCAACGATTGACTGAACGATTGTACCGTGGCGGTATTGGCTGGGGTAATATTCAGACGAGCCTCTTCACCCACCAGCAGCTTGTCGTATGCGGCGATTTCCAAGTCCAAAGACACCTGGAATTCGCATAGAAATAATTAGATCAGACAATGAGCTCATGCGATAGATTATAACGAACTCACCTTGATGTCCATTAAATCCTGATACTCCTGCAATTGTTGCGCCATTTCCTCGCGCAAGCGATTCAGCTCCTTCTCAAGCATGGCAATGTCATTGGTGTGACGTTCGCGTTCATGGTCCAACTGCTGTTCCAGCTCGCGTATGCGTGCATTCAACATCGTATTGGTTGACTCGAGATCATTAATCTTCGCATTGAGTCCATCGATGCGTAAGCGTGAATTACGCAGCTCTTCAATTGATTTATGCGTCGAGTTGTTCGTGCGAGAGGCTGCATCCTGGAGTGATCGTATTTTGGCCTCGTACAGGGCCTCGATGTCCTCGCGATTACAGCGCATTTGCTCCTCATATTGAGAACGCAGCTCCTGCAGTGATTGCTGCAGCTTCGCCTCATACTCTGATGAGAGACGTCCATCGATTTCGCTGTATTCGGTTTGCCGTATGCGACGCGATTCATTGATCTCTTGCACGTGGACTTGATCCTTAAGCGAAAGTTCCTCGCGCAAGCTTTGTATGTTGTTCTCAAGATCGACACGTGCCAATGTCTCCTGTTCGAGGTTCTTACGTGATTCATCTAAATGCTTACGCAGTCGCTCCAATTCCTTGAGTGCATCGTTCAAATCATCAATTGCCTTCTTCCGATCGGCATTGGCCTGGGTATATTTATTACTTAGCTCATTGGCTCGCGACTCATTCATGCGGGCATTGGCTGTAAGGAGAGAGGGTTGATTAAAGTGATTGATCAACGATTGCCGTCCTAAAACTCACCCTCAGCTGTACTGCATTCCTTGGTCTTCTTGTCCAGACGTGCGTTCAATTCCTCGTTTTCTTCCCACAAGCGTTTCGTATCAATCTCTAGACGTGCACGCTCACGTGCCAATTCATCAAGCATACGACGTGCCTCGAGCAATTCCGTTTCATATATATTCTTAATATTGGTCGTCTCTCTGGTAATGGTGTCACGTGTCGTCTGAACTTCAATGCTGAGACGTGAGTTTTCCGTCTCCAAGTTTCGAACGCGATCTATATAACAGGCCAGACGATCGTTCAGATTCTGCAGCTCGACCTTCTCTACGAGACGCGAATGGCGCGTGGGGCTTAACGGACTGCTGGCTTGCTGCGACGACGATGTCGACGCCGACGACGTCTGCTGTTGTGGCCCAGATGATGGTGGCCGCGGGGTCGAAGTGCTGCCCGGTTGCGGCGTCGCGGTGCCAGCTCGTCGAGATTTAGACGACATGTTTTATGTTCACTTGCTGCTGTCCAAAATAAGCCAATGAAATAGGTACCACATAAATAATTTGCAAATTAATGGAAAACAGACTTTAAACTAACCTTATTATGCTTATGCTTTTAGCTCGAGATATTTTTGCGCGCAATCGTTTGCTTTGGCCTGATAAAATTCCAAACAGAAACAGAAATATCAAAAGAAAAGAAATAAAAAACTCTAAACGCGAGTGAATCGTATGAAAGAGTGCAATGAAAGCGAAACATGTTTCCCTACCGCTGCTCGTGTTGTTGCTCTCTGAGTGGAAAACAAGACTTTGCACTCAAGCGACTGTACTAAAGCGAACGAACCAAAAAAAAAACACTTGAGTGCCTTTGCGGCGTTTTGTTTATGGGCGTGGGGTAAGAATGTGCGGGTGCGGCGGCAAAATGCCCCTTTCATATATTAAATACAAATAATAGGCATCGACCAAAAAATGCCTTTAGCTGTGGCACACACTATTAATGGCGTGGAATTGCACAATATGGCGTTTTTAATTCACAATTTGCTTTTTTACAGAGGCATTTCGTTGCAGCTGCAGGGGAGCAAGCGCAATGGCAACTTTGAGAGGGAAACGGGAACATAGAAACTCTATAGCACTAATCACAAGCTCTCGTTGCACATCGTTCAAACGGAAGGAAGACGTCACTCGGGATAGTAAAAAAAAACTTACTTGGGTATTTAAATTATTCTATTTGATGCACAAGTCTTAGGCAAACAGTTGAATTGCCACCGAAAAACGCGGCCGACGTGAAATTTCTGTTGAGTAGACTGACGCCGACACTATCGATACTTTTGATTTGCAACAGTAACTATCGTATGATACCAAATGCAACTCTCAACATTGCAACTACATTGTTTTTACATTGCTTAAATCTTTTTTGTTATAAAATTTGTCAATTCATGGACGTCTAATATTACAAATACACTTTTAGTCCGGGAGTCAATTTTTGTAAGTGGATATTTTCTAATCGAATACATAATCGCAAAATTTATCGAAAAGCTACATCGATGACAATAGTGTACATATTCTCTGCATTATCATCGTCACGTTCAATATCAGGATATCTTTTCAGCGGAAACCAAGCGATATTAAGTTTTAGTAAAGGTTGAATAAGGCAAAAAAAAAGTTTAAAAAGTAAGAGCTGTAGTGTAATGCTAATAATGTAGGGATTAAATATAAGTAAAATATTTTTCGCAATTATGTATGTTTGATATTCGGCAAGTGATTCAGAATGAAAAACAAGATGGCGAAAGCATATGCCGGCTTGGCATATAAAAACGCGGCATTTACAGCACATACACGCACATGTAACTTACAAGATCCATTTTTTTTTTTCAGAAAATTTTAGAACGGTTCTTGCGTAGCGTTAACACTTACAGTTAAAGAAAAATGGCCGATAATGACGATCTTCTCGATTACGAGGATGAAGAGCAGAACGAGACCACTGTCGTTGAAAACCAAGAGGCCCCGAAAAAAGATATCAAGGGAACTTATGTATCCATTCACAGTTCTGGTTTTCGTGATTTCTTACTGAAGCCAGAAATATTACGTGCAATAGTTGACTGCGGCTTTGAACATCCATCAGAAGGTATGTAAATCGTGTAGTCTTGAAAGCAAATAGTTGCTAACGCTTGTGTGTTCATTAAAAATTTCAGTTCAGCATGAATGCATACCGCAGGCTGTGCTTGGCATGGATATTCTGTGTCAGGCGAAGTCTGGTATGGGTAAGACAGCTGTGTTCGTGCTTGCGACACTTCAACAACTGGAAACTGCTGAAAATAATATTTGCCACGTCCTGGTCATGTGTCACACTCGAGAACTGGCATTCCAAATAAGCAAAGAGTATGAACGTTTCTCCAAGTATATGCCCTCAGTTAAGGTAAGTGTGAATCTATTCCTAAAGTCGAATGTTATTTTAATTTTAGTTGTTTTATGAAGGTTGCAGTATTCTTTGGTGGTCTGGCAATTCAGAAAGATGAAGAAACTCTAAAGAGTGGCACACCTCACATTGTAGTTGGTACACCTGGACGCATTTTGGCACTTATTCGAAATAAGAAGTTGAACCTCAAACACTTGAAGCACTTTGTTCTAGACGAATGTGACAAGATGTTAGAGCAACTGGGTGAGTTTAAATAAGTAATTTAAATATGCGCATTCCACTAAGTATATTATATTTTACAGACATGCGACGTGATGTGCAGGAGATATTCCGTAGCACGCCACACGGGAAACAAGTTATGATGTTTTCCGCTACTTTGAGCAAAGAGATTCGTCCCGTTTGCAAAAAGTTTATGCAAGATGTAAATATCTACGTCGCACTACTACTACTACTATTACGACCACTAGCTATTTTAATATGTTGCGGAATTACGCACGCCATAAAAATCTGCCAAAATACTACAAAAAAACAATTGTCACAATTCTTGCCTTATACCTGAAACCAATCAATCATGTAACTTTTTAAACGCGTCTGCTCTAAATGTTCACGATCAGAATTTTGTGGACGTTACTATATCACACACATAAAATTGAACCCCATTTTTCAAAATGGTTAAACGCGTAAAATCAAAACGATCTGGCGCTATGAGCGCATGAAATATATGAAACCCTTGCGTATAACGATCGCAGACCATTTTCTAAATGGTTAAACGTGGCAATCCAATTCGAAATCGCTGTAATTGCATATAACATATTAAAAACTTACCATGTTAATGCCAGAATACCATTTTTCAAATGGTTAAACGCGGAAACTACGATCATCCGACATAAACGCTGCCGAATGATAACTGCAATTCAACAAGCATCTTACAAAAAAGTATATATAACTGAAAACAACTTCAATCACATTCGAAACTGAAAGTGGTTCCAAAACGTCCCGAAACGTCTGATGACCACATGGAGCGCTAGCTATCCTGTCGCACAGCATTTGAGGTGATGATAGACGCTACAGATGCGCAGCAGTGGCCGCAGCAAGCAACTACATAAATATACCCGTACATTCATACTAGTTGATGATGATGGTTTTTAGCGTGGCCGTATGTAGAATTTGTAGGCGTACCCTAGCTTAAGCTGCAATCACACTTGTCAATCTCTATTGTTTTTCTCTTAAAATGCAAACAAAACCATTTCGAATATTTTAATAGCCCATGGAAGTCTACGTCGATGATGAGGCCAAGCTGACGCTGCACGGCCTGCAGCAGCACTATGTCAATCTGAAGGAGATCGAGAAGAACAAGAAGCTCTTTGAATTGCTTGATGTGCTCGAATTCAATCAAGTAATATCTTATCACATTGTGGTTGAAATCTCCGTTTATTATGCATTATAAATAATGCCTTTCATTTTCCTTCAAGGTTGTCATCTTTGTCAAGTCTGTTCAACGTTGTGTGGCTCTTGCGCAATTGCTGACTGAGCAAAATTTCCCGGCTATTGGCATTCATCGAGGAATGAATCAGGATGAGCGTTTGAACCGTTATCAGCAATTCAAGGATTTCCAGAAACGAATACTGGTTGCCACCAATCTGTTTGGACGAGGCATGGATATTGAACGTGTGAATATTGTATTTAACTATGACATGCCCGAGGATTCGGACACCTATCTGCATCGTGTGGCGCGTGCTGGTCGTTTCGGTACTAAAGGTCTAGCTATTACCTTCGTCTCCGATGAGAACGATGCCAAGATACTCAACGAAGTACAGGACCGATTCGATGTCAATATAAGCGAGCTGCCAGAAGAAATTGATTTATCTACATATAGTGAGTTCTTTAAACATTCTAACGGTTTGTAATCTTTTAATAATTTACGTTAATTTTTTCAGTTGAAGGCCGCTAGACAGAACTCAAGAAGATTTATACACTTAACTTTTAAAAACCGATACCAATTTTTATAAACCTTACTTTATAACTAATAAAATACAGTCCAATTAATGTGTTGATGTACGAAATTTAACTCTTCTGAAACTGTACCTATATATTGGTAGGATCCTACTGTGTTTAGAAAGGGGTTATAAGAAAATGCAGAATAACGAAATATAGTCAATAGTAGTTCAGCATTTTTGTGCGTCCATTTCGGGACATGCGCAAATCGTCATGTGTTTCCGGCGGTTGAAGGTTTACAAAGGGACTGGTCTTTGCGTAAGCCAGAGGGGGGGAGGCGACTACGCACGGTGGTTGTATAAAAGGAAAAGCAGAAAAAGAAGAAGCAGTAGTAAGAATTCAGCTGAAAGGACAGTAGGCCAAACAATGTGAGCAGCCTGACGAGTTAACAAAATGATATTAAAAAAGTATGTGAAAACGCGACGCAAGGTGAAGATTCTGCTGTTGGTGACTATTGTGGCGCTAATTGTAATCACGTGCATCATTCTGCTGGGCACATCCGGGCCGAACGGTTCCACAATTGAGCGTTTGCTGGACGACCGTTTCATTGCGCGCGCCTACCAGCCGCAGTCCGAGCAGCTGCAGCAGCCGCGTGAACAGGCCGTAGGCCTGCTGGAATCTCATCGCGAAAACGGTGTCATTGTGCCCGAGAAGTATGACGAACACAAGATCAAGTCGCGCATCATGCAGCAACGCCTGCAGCAGGTGAAGCAGCAGCAACAGCATGACAATGAAGCGGATCAGACTCGCACCACGGTGGATGCTGTAGCGACAGCTGTGCACATATTCTATACGGCACCGGTGCCTTGGTACAAGTCGAAGAAGCCACCACTGCCGCAGCCAGAGCATCCCAATGAGGTTGCTCTACCCCTGACCACCCCAAAGCCGGTTAAGATTCTAAACACCGCATTCTATCCCGCCCTGGGCCTGTATAAGCCCAGCGCAAAGCTGCTGAGTCAGCACTTCGAGAACATCCGAAGCTGTGGCATTGGTGTAATCATACTCAGTTTTACTCGGCCGTCAGATCCAGCGTTGCTTCATCAAATCATTGAGCTGGCACCGCAGCATAATCTCACGGTCACATTTGAGCTAAGTGTAGCAGGCAATCATACTTTGGATTTTTTGCGTCAGCAGGTGCAGGAGATTTCCGCGTATGTTGAGTTGCCCGGATTCTATCGCGTCTGGAGCCAATCCCGTGCCGCGTTGATGCCCGTGCTCTATGTGAGCAATGCGTACAAGTTGAGCGAGAGTCTGGGTAAACAACTTTGCCGGCCCACAGTCCAGGATCTAGCTGAGCGGGAGGATGAGCATCTGAAAGAGATCGGAGGATTACGTCGCATACTAGATGCTTTCTTTATTGGACACATTAGGTGGGTTCATAGCACTTTAATGGGTTTTTTTCCTAACCAAATCCTATACCCATTGGCAGACTCAAAAGTCATGCGGATGTGCTGCGGCGTTTGTGCTTCGATGGCTTCTACAGCAAATTACCGAGCAATGGCGCCGTATTTGCCAGCACATGGAAGAACTGGTCGTATCTCAAGTCCTACGCATTGTCCTACAAAATGCTCTTTGTGCCCACTGTGGGTCCTGGCTTTGCAGAACGCAACAAATTTCCGCGTCACGGAGATATTCAACGGCACAGGAGCAATGGACGTGTAAGTAGGAGTCCTTCCTTCATGTCACTTTTGTGAAGCATTTTCACTTCTCATTTCCAGTACTATGGCGTAGCGTGGCGTACAGCTATACTCAATCATGTTGGCTTCATCAATATAGCCAGCTACAACAATTGGCCGGATGGTAGCCAAATCGAAGAGGTGATGCCACGTGCCGGTTTTCTTGATTATAATCCTGGTTCACGCACCAAGTATCTGGATCTAACAGCACATTGGGTGAGCAATTTCTTGAAGACACGCCAGGAGGCGGCGGCAGCCGGGACGGCCGCTAACTGCTACGAGCTGCTCAATAATACGATTTGTTGAGGTCTAGGTTTATGCGTGCGATAATTCGTGACTACAGCATAACTCATATCGTCGATTTAATATGTTGCCTTAATCGATGGAGCATTTCGAATCACACTCGATGTGCGGGCGAAGAGTGTGGGCTTACTTTAAATGCAATCAATTGCAATTGCCACAAAATTACTTTCTTAACGAGTCTTCTACTATATATATATATATTACATAAATATATATACACGCCCATATAGAAACCAGAACAATTATATATGTATCTGCCAAAAAAATTCTAGTAAAAGTCTATTTAAAGTGCAAGCAATATAAAATTATACTTAAGAAAAGACAATTAGGGCCTGATTATATAGCAGAGCCAAAAGCGAAAACATTTTAAAATTTTGTAGCTTTGGACTAGTAGTATTAACTGAAAGAACAACAATATCATAACATAAAGCCATGCCATATTATATACATACATACGTTTATATACATATAGAAAATGTAGCGACAATTAAATATTTGTTAAATATAATGCTTATTATCACTTGTTAAACGAATGGTACTTAACAAATTTTATCTTTAATACACATACAATATATACCAATATATATTATTATATATATTTTAACATATGTAATTATTACTTTAACTAAGCTTTAATAGATTTACTAGTGCAAAACAAACATTTAGTATCAAAAAAAAACACATACATAAAATTATTTTCATGAGTTTTCTTCGTAGAAACGAGAATTTTACAACACTTGCTGCTACGCAGAAAACGGCAGTGTTATTACCGTTATAAGCATTTCATTTTCCTGTCATAGGTTCCGTTCGCTAACGAGCTTTCATAGGTTATTTTTGATACTAACAAAAAGTAAGGCATTTGACTTACGTAGAGTATATTCCAACTGATGACATGTTCTGTCAGACTGATGAAAATATTTGAATATTATTATGTCGCAAGAAAGCCAAGTCAATTTAGTTTCTAAAGACCCGTCTAAGCGGAACCCCAAACAGTTACCAAAAGGATGTTGCTGTAAGCGTTCGCAATGCATAAAAAATTATTGCGATTGCTACCAGTCCATGGTTATCTGTTCCATGTACTGCAAATGCATTGGTAAGTGAATACACCCTTACAGGATTCTAAGGCTTTTCTTTGTATTATCTATCCTTCAGGCTGTCGGAACACTGAGGAGCGTAAGCCGGTCACAACACCGACAAAGAAAATGTTGCTGGCCGCGAAGCGCGAACGTGCTGCTGCACTAAGTGCTAAGGTTGCGGTTGCTGCGGCAAATGCTGGAATTAATATTAATATGAAACCTGAGCCCGATGCGGGCTCAACTGCAGGTCAGCAGATCGTCGACGTTCCGCAGCCTGTCCCAGATGGGCCCGCACAAATCTTGCAGATGCCCGGCTTGGATTGCGATAATATAATTACATTGCCGCCTCCGAATGCAGCTGAAACAAACAAAGCGCAACCTGTACAAGCCGACACCAGTTCGTCGGTGCCCCCCAGAGAGGTGAATTTGTTGACGCGGCCCGTAAACTCTGCACTGCTCGAGTGCCTCGTAGCACAGGCCGTGGAAGGCGAGGCGTTGGGTCTCAACGAAGTGCAGGTGGGCCAACTTGTACTTACCGAATTCAAGCGTGGCCTTGAGGCCATTTTGAATATCTATAAGAATATATAAATACATTCCTATCCATTTATTTTGAAAAAAAAAAGCAAAAAATGCGATGCGATTTGTATAAAGTGGATAAACTGAGAAATAAAAGCAAATCCAATTCTTAAGACTATGAATTAAGTGACAATTAACTTGCATATTTATGAGCATAGGTTGTAAATATTATAAATATAAATATAAATATAAATATGTATATACAAATATTTTTTCTACCAGTCATGTGGCTGAAATATCAGCTCAGTGGCCAACAAGTCATAATTGCTCTCGCGCTGCTTTGCGCTGATTGAGATAGTCATATTCTTATACCGTTCCAGTGGCAGTTCATTGTCACTATCGCTACTGCTGTCCTGCGAATCTTGGTCATCTGCATCGTCTCCTTTATCATTGACCCGTCGTCGCTTGGATTTTGAATTTTGGGCTGATTTCGTTTTATATTTCTGCCAGAAATGCACCGGCTGCGCAAAGTCCGTCAGATTGGGAAAACGCATGGTCATGGCGCGACAAAATTTAGTGAACTCCCGATTCAGTTCAGCATTCATGTGATTTCGCAAATTCCGATGAGCTTCCTCTACATACCGCAGACAGCGCTCAAGTTGTTTCATCTGTAGCAGAAAATAAATCAATTATAAAATCAACTTTAATTAGAAGATCTGCTACTGACGGGTTCCTCCGCCATTTCACGTTTTCTTGCTCCCCTCCCACGTCCTTTGCTGGCTGAGTTCTCAGGTGTTGATGGCTGTTCCGCAAGGGGTGTTGACGGTTTTTGCGGTTCCTCCTCTTCCGCCCCCTCATAGTCATCACCTTCCGCTTGGCCTCCACCCTGCTGGCGTTTATGCTTGGTGCAGTTACAGATGCGACGCATTATGAACAATATATCAATAATAACGTCCAAGGCCATGGGAGATTTCATGAATGCTTCATCTTTTGTTTTTTCTGCAGGATTATAAAGATAGACTAAGGTAACTTCTTTTCGAACAGTTAAAAATACGTACCAGCCAACAGCTTCAGTTGACCAAAGTACATTATTAGAGAATTTTCATCCAGAGCTGCAAGAATATGATTATAGAGCAGACGCCTCTGCTTTCTGTGCACAGGTCCATTTAATGGCGACTTGAATCCAGGCTCCAAGCGAGCTGATCCACTCAGGAACGCCGCGTCATTCAAATCGAATGGCATCTCTTTGAGACAATGATGGAAGAGCGACTTGTCGTACAGTTTCTTATACCGTATGAAGAAGGCATCGGCTTCGCGTGCCACCTCAACACTTTCATCTACCAAACCAGCCAGCAGTGAGACCAGAATTGCCCCTTTTAGTTTTATGTTGCCTGCCAGTATTACATCTTTGACACAGCGATAGGTGCGCACGCGTGTTGTTGAATATTTTGAGGACAGCTTAACCAGTATACATTTCATGTTACTCTCCAAAATCGAAGGGAATTTCTTGCCCAAATCGTTGAGGCCAATTAGTGTGCTATTAATCAACTGCGGTCTATCGTTACGGCTTAAAATCTGACCATACATTTTCGATACCTTATACGCGAGATTATTGTCTCGCAGAGAGAGTCGTCCCGCAATTACAACCATCCAGTTCATTATACGCTCGTTCTCCGTATCGAAACTTGCTTCGGTGAGGCTCATGCACAATTTTACATAGCCGAGCACAAAATTAACTATTTTTTCATCCGCTTTTTGGGGCAACATGACAATCAGCTCAGTGTAAGTGGCCAAAAGCGATGCCAGTCTGATATAATCCGCTTGAAAATTCTCCATACACACCATAGAAGTAGCCACAACATCTTCGAGCAGTTTTTTTTGCCAATTCTCCACGCTGCCGCTATCCAGTGGAGCCTGACTATGGGACAGTTGATCAATATGATGCAGTAGCAGTAGCGCAGGTGAGATGAGGGCCAACCAAATGCTGCCCGTACTTAACATAGAGAGCAGCTTTTTGAAAACCTGGTTTAGTGATGCCTTCGAAAAGTTGGAAAGGCAGTAGATCATCAACTGAATTGCTAAAACCTGATTTGACTTCATGCTGTACGAAGATAGCTCAAACGTAGGTATGATAGCGTCCAAATTATTTGTAATTCGACTCGATATCAACAGAAGCAGGGTCCAAGCTTCCGTAGCCATTGGCGTATTCAAATGGGAGATAATGGTATTCACCAATTTGGGACTGAAGAATACGTTAAATGATTATTTATTGATGTCGCTATAAATTAGGAATACTCACGTTACTATATTTTCCGTCTGTAGCAACAGATTAAATCTTTGCTGCAAATAATCGCGTGGTTGCGTGGCTAATAATGTGGTTAGTATATGCCAGGGAAGTAGATGCTTGGCCTCATTGGAAAATTCCAGCGGTTGGATGTTCATCAACACATTACGATTAAAGCTCTAAAAGGAAAATAAGTGCGTGATTATAAATACACAACTATTTAGTGGAACTATTTATTGGAATTCTCAATCACCTGCAGAGCTAGTTTTTGCAGGGCACTATCATCGTCGTTTAGCATGCAGGACCATATGCGACAGTAGAGATCAATGAGAATGGTGCAACTATTGTAGGTTTGAAGCAGCGAGTCGATGGTATCCAGTGCAGCTTTTCGAACCGAGGACAACATATCAGTGGCCAGCACTGATATCTCGCGCTCAAAATGCGTATTGTAGAGTATACGCTGATTAATTTGTACTAGACGCTCTAGTAGTGCCAAGCCGGAGCAGCGTGCCAGTCCATTCTGGGCAGCTATGAATCGCTCGTATATGAGTTTCGGCATTTTCTTAACCTCCGCCTCCAACTCTTCAGAACCCTCGAAGCTATAGGCATAATGCAGATCATTAGGCTTTTCAAGCCTGAGCTCCATTTGCCGCAAGCTCGGTTTGAGTGGTGCCTCCACATCATCGTATTGCACGAAACTGATTACTTCGTGCAATATCCGCACTGTGACCGGTGAGCCTTGCTTAATAACCAGACTAAGCACCTGGCTAGCCTTCCGGCGCACGCTAAAGGTTCTGTCGTCCAAGCTACGTATGGTTTCCTGTATGAGAGCAACTTCTCGTGGTTTGGTGGACACGTCGTGACGAAAAATGTACCATCCCACTTGAGTCTGTTGCTGTAGTATGCGCTCGATAAGCTCAAGTGATCGTATCTGTAGACCCACAGCATCGTCTGCTTTAATAGTTTGAAGTAGCAGATTCGTGCAAGATTTGTTGCACTTCGCATAGAGAGCCGCATCGTATTTGGCTGCATATCCAATGGCTATTTTCTCATCAGCTAATTTCCACTGAAAATATGATCAATTATTTATTTTGTCACTCTAAAGGACATTTCTTAACTCACTTCTCTAATGGGATTGGTTAATACACACTCAATGTAAGTCTCCAAAACTTGTGAAAGTATGTCTGGATATTTGGCTAAAAGCTTTATAAACCAATCCGATATATGCTCGCCGCTCTTCGGTCCCATACCCTTTGAATTTTCCGGATAAATGTGCATAGAAAACGTTTGAGTCATTATGTGAAGGAACGTCTTATAAACATCTCCATTCTGCTCTATGGTTATCTCATCCAGCAGTTCAAAACATTTCGAATGTAGCTGTGGAGCACCTGGATTCAGACATTTGAAAAATGTGTTTTAACAGTCAAGCTTATCGATAACATGCTATCTCAATTAATGCAGTGACAGCGTTGCATATATCGATTAATAATACGGCGCACAAAGTCCATCTCTATCAGTGCACTTATGAACGATAATAACGAACAATATTTTCTAAATTAAAGTATTTTTTATCTGCGATATCTATACAATAACTTAGCACGATGTTGATTTTATTGCGCAACAATAGTATTGGTGTTTGGGCTGCTAACCAAATACGCCATGCAGCAAAGCGATTACTGACAACATCTGTGGCGAGCAGAAAAAATAATAATACAGCAGAATCTGCACCTGCAACGGAGCACTATGATATTATAATTGGCGGAGGAGGCTTAGTTGGCACAACGCTTGCCGCCGCGTTGGCCAAAAATCAAACACTGGCTGACAAGAAAGTACTGCTCTTAGAGGGAGCACCACCATTCAAGGGGTTTGACCCCAATGGTCCATATCAAAATCGTGTGTCGGCCATCAATCGCAACTCCATAGAGCTATTTAAATCAATTGATGCCTGGCCACATATCGAAGCGGCACGATACAAATCTGTGAAACAGATGCAAATATGGGAATCAAACAGCGATGCTCTTATACAATTCCAGCATGATCATTTTGCCAGCGATGTGGCATGCATCATTGAGAATGATTTAATGCTGGATGCGGTATATACACGCGTTAAAGAGTCTGGGGAAAATGTGCAGGTATTGAACAAAGCACGCATTGAGAGTGTGAGTCTACCCGGTGAGTCAGGCGCACCACACTCCTACGTTAAGTTACAGGATGGACGCAGTTTTACATGCGAGCTCCTAATCGGTGCCGATGGCGTAAACTCTGTGATCCGCAAGCAGATGGGTGTAGATGTTTTTTCATTTAACTACGATCGCATGGGTTTGGTGGCCACGCTGGATCTGAACATGGAAGATGATTGTGACAATTCGGTAGCCTGGCAACGGTTTTTACCCAAAGGTCCTGTGGCCTTGCTACCTCTTAGCCCCAAACAAAGCTCGCTCGTTTGGAGTACAACAGTGCCCCACGCCAAGCAACTGCTGGCGATGAGCTCCGAGGATTTTGTAGATGCCCTCAATGAAGCTTTCTGCAGACAATATAATCGTGTAGATGTGGCAGATAAGGCGCTGCAGGCACTCAATGCCTTCTTTGGCAACAATGGAGCACAGCATCAGCGACAGTATCCACCGCGTGTATGTGGAGTCCAGGATGGTTCCCGTGCCACTTTTCCATTGGGCTTCCTGCACGCCTCCTCCTACGTATGCAATGGGGCTGCTCTTGTCGGTGATGCCGCTCATCGACTCCATCCACTAGCCGGCCAAGGTGTAAATTTGGGCTTTGGTGATGTCCGTCATCTGGTAGAAACTTTGGCTGCCGGAGCCTATGCTGGATTTAAACTCGGCGATACACAGCATTTGGTTAAATATGAACGCAAGTGCCTGACTAGAAATGTGCCGATTCTGGTGGGCGTCCATGGCCTCCATACGCTCTACTCCACGGAATTTAGTCCAGTTGTATTACTACGAAGTCTGGGACTGCAGCTGACCCAGAATTTGCCGCCCATCAAGAATATCTTCATGAAGACGGCGATGGGTTAAGCCTATACATTTTGAAACTATCGTACCCATAGGAATTTATATTTTTATAGCTGCCAACCAGACAAATAAAGGATGCTGACCAATATGCAAACGAAGGGTCTGTTGCAATGCAAATTTTTAGTTTTATTAGTTTTCATACAATATCAATGTATGTGTAATTGTTCGTGGAGAGTTTAATTAAATTTAGTAGTTGGTGGTAGCTGAGATATAGTACGTATTTGTTTAATCCTAATATTTGAAGGCACGTTTGGTACAGACTTTGCAGACTTATCTAAGTTAATTCTATGAATTTGGCATGATCGAAATTCCAGTTCTTAAAAAAGTTTGCTTTTACAGCTCCTGGTGGTTCTTGGTCATGTCCGGCAAATTATTGCTCCCACCGAGTTTCAAATCTTGGTCGAGAATGCTTACTGTATCCTCGTTGGAAAAAATTTGCTGGCGGTTGCTTTTTAGTTGCACTTCGCCGACTGGCTTGTCTATGGCGACAACTTGCTGAGAGTCTTCCGTATCGGATATATAGCCATTGTCGCCCGTATAGTGGATGGGATACAGTAACATGGGCGCGGCACTGAATGCAATCAAATTGCGTGGATTAAAGGCTTGGCTTATATTCTGCATTGGATGGCGCCCAAACATGACGGGCAGGAATTCATCAACCGGTATGAGTTTCTCTAAAGGCTTAACAGCCAAAAGCTTCTCAGCGCCCCGCAGTGTAATGACATAGCCCAACGTCCAATAGGAGTAACCGACATGTACGAGAATATCGCTACCCTCAACCCAAGGCTCGCTTTCATCTTTCAAACGCTTGCGTCCAAAGTAGATTAGATCATAGTCATATTTGCTAGCCTGCTCCAGGACGCGTTGTGCTGCGGCCTTAAAAAACGGTTCAAAACGTATATCATCCTCCAGAATGAGAACCTGTCGCAGTTTTCTCTCCACAATCTGCTGCCAAATGCGATAGTGACTGAGGAAGCAACCGATTTCGCCCATGGTCATGGGACGATGATGATATGGATCCTCATAGCCAGGCAGAAAACTAATTCCCATTTCCTGTACCAGTTGCGTATTCAACTTTTTACCATCAACGGCGGCAAAGTGCTCTACTTCTAGGCCCAATTCGTTGAACAGATTTTCCATTTTTGAACGCCTTTCCGGACGCCTTTCCAAATTAATCATGAAAATGTTATCCAAATTAAGCTTGGTTTTCTCGGGCAGCTTTATGAGATGCTGATAGTACGCATGCACCGGCGGCACAGCACCTAAGTCGTGCACCATGTTAACTCTTATGTTGATAAGCTGCTGCAAATCTTGTTGCAAAGTGTCGGTCGTCTCCAGTGGCTGCATCATATAGCCGAAGGGCTTTGTATTACAAACATGCAATGGCACGCCTGAGTTGTTGGCAGACATGGCAAAAACAATAATATCGTCTACGGGGCCATTGTATACTGGAACTTGCTGTGCTGTCTGCATTTCCACCAATCGCTGGCGGTCAAAGGTTAGATTGCGTGCGCCCACATTATTCATATCCACGAGAACAGCCGTATGCACCATTGGCACTGCAAAGGCACCTACTTTATCGTTGTGGTAAATCTCCTTGTACTCGGGCGTACGCTGATAATAATAGTCCTCAGTCATGCCGCACCAATAATTCGAGTATAAGCTATCCGACAATAGCATGGGTGCCACGATGGGCAGCCGTAATGCGGTCAGCACCTTGAGTGATTGTGGCTCAGTCAGCAGAACATCTGCATCCAAAAAGAATATAAAGTCCGCCCATATATCGCGCGCATACTTGAACGCTTCTTCTTTCAGGGCAATCACATGCTTGAAACGCGACACCGGCCAGTCGTAAGCCGAGCTCTCATTTTGATAATGCTGCTTTTCAACATCGAACGCATAGTTGATGCTGTGATAAAGGTCACCCGAATGGTTCAACCACTCTCTTAGCAACTGTATACTATTATCGTTGCTGTGGTCGCAGCGTAGCCTGTGTGTACATATACGTAAATTCATATAGAATTTCCAATAGGAGCTCTATGATATTGGGACTTACCAGAAGGCTATGCGATTCTTGGGATAATCAAGCCGATCCACGTAGCTCAAAAACATGGGCAACATATGTGCCTTATTGCGCACGAGCAGCGTTATGAGCACAGTTGGCTGTTCGTATTCATAATTAAAAGCTCTGCCGGCGCTCAAAGCGCAAAATATAATCAAACCCAACTCTAGACGCATGTCCACGTCATGCCAAATACATTGTTCTAATTCAAATAGGTCACACAAAGCGATGAGATGGCAGCAGATGCTGGACAAGTGCCGAACGTCCGTCAACCGGGAATCTATTTATAAACTATATGGAAGCGCCCAATGAACGCTCTTCACATGTTTTAATCAGTTACTGAAAAACGATAATATATCGTTTTGAATGTGTAACAGCTGTTTTAATTGAAGTACCAGTCGATGTTATCGACCTCATATTTAGCTATTACTTGTTACTACAATCGCTAACCCTTTAAAACTCGTTTAAGAATGGAATACATCGATTGTCATTTTCGTTTGCAATCGATTTGTATTTGAGCGAAACTTCCATCCACGTATAATAACACTTTCGAAATGTAGTCTGGAACATGTTTGACATTCCATATAGCATCGTTGAATGTGTTAAGACGAACTGTTGTTTTAAGAATAATCAACAATTTATTGATGTGGATCTCTACAAAAAGTATATTATGCTTTTGATGTATGTGGCTTTACGTAGCTTGGGAAGTTAAGTTGTAAGCCCTCCTTGGCTTCAAAGAACGTGTAGGAGAGTGTAATGGTGTCACAATACTCTAGCGCTGGATCTTGTGTGATTTCGGGATCAATGTAAAAAAACACGGGCATATCCACTTGCTCATTCGGATTAAGCATTTGCTCTTCAAAGCAAAAGCACTGAATTTTGTTAAAATATGCTCCAGCCTCAAATGGTATCACATTGTATGTACTAATGCCGACCACCGGCTTGTCCGTGGGGTTGCTTGCTGTGTAGAACGCAAGCGCCGTCTCACCTGGAGCTACCTTAATTTCGTACTGTTGCGGCTTAAAGTTCCAACGCATCGAAGAACCAATATCAGCATTAAAGCGGATTTTCAGCACTCGATCGCTCACTTTGACCATGTGCTCGACTTTCTCGGCATCGTGACCCTCTGAGGTGGTGCCGCCATAGCTATAGGCTTGACAAAATATACTGTACAATGGCACAGCCGCGTAGCTGAGACCCACAATAAGTACACCGCCTGCAGTTATATAGTATAGTGTAGACTTTAAGCGAAAATTACGTGCCGCATCTGGATCATTTTTGTTGCCGCCTATTGTTGACCGTTGGCGAGACACTCGCAACGTAAATTGTTCTTTGTTTGCCTTGCATTGAGTCTGCTTGAACAGCTGCTGGCAATGCATACGTAAAGATCCAAACGTTCGTAGCATTTATTAATTATTTTATAATATCTTACTACAATTTGAAACTCGATTTCATTTAAAAATTGGTTGTTTGTATAATCTTTGCCACACAACAGCTGTCACCAGCCAGTGTGTGCACATGTTTTTATAGTCTTTTGGTTAGTTAACTAGTGATGTGCATATATGTTCACTGTGACTTCCTAAATACTTACGATATTTGCGGTATCGAGAGTTTTAAAATTAAATAATAAAACTTACACATTAAATATTAATTTAAATTCAACATTTAAGGGATATATGAATTCAATAACGAGGTTCATTACTCACAAGCATTCATGTAGCCATGCCTAAAATTCATGTAAAGTATTTCCAGCAAGCAACGTATAATATTGTCACGCGGTTTCAGGTGGTCCTTGAAATGAACGTAGCGAAATAATAATTTCAGATCATCACAAATAGTCAGAAATAATATCCATATATTATTTGCCCGTGGACTGGAATTAGAATTTTGTTCCAACAGCCGAAAAACCCGCAGACAATGCTCAATGACTCCTTCGTCGAAGACGCCATAACTTTTGGCACCAGGAATGGTCAGTGTTAGAAAATATGTGCTAACCGCATGGAGCGCCAGTAACACGTTTATGTTTTCATTTATGGGCTCAGGCGCATCTTTAAGTATATCTTGCGGTAATGCTGCGAGACTTGCCAGCGCATAGATATATGTCAAATAATCTTTTGGCGCAATATTCTTAATCTTAGCCCAATTATCGTACGTAATGTCATAGCTGTTCTCGTCCTCAGTGTCGTTCGACCTCAATGATCTAATGCACTGGGACAGTTCTCGTAGTGTTTGTAGTTGATTATCCTGACGTATTAGATTTTGTTGGCACATGGGAAGTGCCCAAAATTTGCTGCCTCTACTGCTTTGTCTCTCGTCATTATCATCATCGAAGAGCCAGTCTTCCACATTGGTCCAATTAACATTTACAGCAAACTCCGACTTCAGTACACAGAATATTTGATTCAACTCCGACATCTTGAAACATTTTATTTAACGAGCCTTAAATTCGACCACGCTTGCATTTAACACTGGCGTAATACATTTGTTTACCGCTTGTTGCGAAAGAGATGGTACTGACGACGCGATATTTGCTGCTATCATTATCGATACATTCACTCTACAGCTGTTTATAATTAACGTAAGTACGGTAAATAACAAATCCAAATCATAGAACTATATGCTATTTTCCATATCGCTTATTTAGTTTCTCTACATTTTGAAACCGTGAGTTGCATGTGTTAGTACTGTGATTGTGAGCTGCATACCTGGTTTTATCACAATCTGGATAAATATACTGTAAGCTGCAAGCAATTCTGATTCGTAATTCCTCAAAGAATGGATGCTCTTAAAGAAGCATCCTTAGATAATGATGAAGTACGCGAGATCCTCAAGAATACCACAGATCTGCGTCACTATTCGCGGCAAATCGAAAAAGAGTTCAAAGATGTGGAGAACAAATCAATTGAGGATTATATTGCCGAATCGCAGAACATTGCCAACCTGCACAACCAAATCAACGACTGTGACGATGTGCTGGAGCGTATGGAGAATATGTTAATGAGCTTCCAGAGCGTACTTAACAATATCAGCACTGAAATAACACAGCTTCAGCGCAAATCTGTGTCAATGTCAATGCAATTGACGAACAGGCAGTCGGTTAAGGCGCAGCTGTCGCAGTTCATCGAGGATATGGCTGTCTCGGAGGAGATGATAAACATAATTATGGATTCGCCAGTAACAGAACGAGAATTCAGTGCCCAACTGAACGTACTCAATCACAAACTGTCGTTGGTCAAGGAGTTGAGCTTTAAGGAATCCAAATCGACGAGCGATGTCAGCGATGTGCTTCAAAAACTGCGTCTCAAGGCTATGGCTAAGATACGCAGCTATTTACTCGAGCAGATCTATAAGTTCCGCAAGCCCATGGCGAACTATCAGATACCACAGAATGCGATGCTCAAGCACAAATTCTTCTTCGAATTCATACTGTCCAATGAACGACAAGTGGCGCAAGAGATATGCAGCGAATACATCGATACCATGAGTAAAATTTACTATAGCTACTTCAAAGTAAGATATATAATATGAAAGTAGTTTAGAAAACTTATTTGTGCCATTTTGCAGAGTTACTCTACACGCCTGACAAGCCTCAAGTTTGAGGAATCATGCACGAAGGACGATCTTATGGGCATCGAGGATAACGCTTCCAAGGGTTTGTTTTCCAAAACGACCAGCCTGAAGCATAAGAGTACAATTTTTACCATTGGTAAACGTGGCGATATACTTAACCAACAGTTGGAGGCACCCATCATAGTGCCACATGCGCAGCTGAAGAATCGAGTATGTGGCACCCTTATTACCTGAAAAGTTTCAGTCTAACTTGGATTTGTTTTTATAGTATACAGCTGAGGCTCTGTTCCGCTCTGAGCAATATGCTTTGGTTGATAATGCATGCCGAGAGTATTTGTTTGTGACCGAATTCTTCATGGTGCGCAGTACGCAAGCACAGGACCTGTTTAACCAAATCATGGGCAAAACATTGACGTTGATGATTGTAAGCTTTTCTGAGATGAAATCTTATTCGTGTACAATATAATTGCGAATTTGTTTTTAGAAAAACCTGGAAACATCTATACACGATTGCTATGATACCATAGCCATGTTCCTTTGCATACACTTGATCTTTCGATATCAACTCTTGTGCCACAAACGCTGTGTTCCGGCGCTGGACAAGTAACTATTACATGCATCATATATATATCCATTGCTATTATCAACATCTTTCTGCCTTAGATACTGGGACTCACTGCAGGCGGTTATTTGGCCACGTTTCGAGCAAGTTTTCCGTTTGAACATTCAGAGCATACACGACTGTGATCCGACCAAGTTCAATAAGGAAATGGGTCCGCATTATGTAGGTGAAAAGACATCTCACCTTGAATTTCGAAATCTAATATTTATCTCTCCAAGATAACGCGACGCTATGCTGAATTCAGTGCAGCAATTGTTGGCATCTCCGAGCACTTCCCCAACGAGCTGGTCAGCCGTTTGCTCCTTGAGCTGCAGAACGAAGTGGAATGTTTTATATTACGTATGGCTGCCATATTCCCCACACGCAAGGATCAGCTAATTTATTTAATCAACAATTATGATCTCGTTCTTGGCGTGCTCATGGAACACACGCGAGACAATTCAAAAGAAGCTGAAGCATTCCGGGAACAGTTGAATGCCCGCAGTGCTGAATATGTGGATGAGATCTTAGCTCCACACTTCGGCGGCATCATACAGTTTGTCAAGGAGGGAGAACAGTACGTTGAAAAGGATCAGGCTGAGGAGCTCCGCAAACAAGAGCGTCGTAGTTTAGGGCTTGTGGCAAGCTTCTCAGCAAACTGGAAAAAATCTCTTGAGGAACTTAATCGCGAAGTGCTCTTGTCATTTCCATCGCTGTTGACTGGATCACAGTTACTGCAATTGGCGTTGGCCAGCCTAGTGCAATACTACCATCGTTTCCACAAGCTTTTGACCCCAAATGCACGCGCTCAGCTAACCAACATCCATGTTGTTATGGTCGAGATCAAGAAGTACAAAAGTAACTATTAAAACGAAGATCGTTTTAATTATGTGTTGAACATTCCAAAATAAAGTACGAAAACACGATTGCGAACAACCACGCAGAGCCGGCCAACAATTTCAGTGTACATAATTAATCCTCATCTTCAAACATCATCTCAACTAGGTCCTTGTTGGAGCATCGTTCACCGTCCAAACGCTGAGGCGACTTCCAACGCAGTAAAGTTGGCAAGAACACCAGACATGTGTTCGGATCTTTACGGAATGGACAGGCGACGTCTCTCCAGCTGCAAGTACAAAACAGGACGGTATTTATAAATTGATTTCTATACTTCCACGAAAAACAGAAACAGAAGCTAATTTAAGCGATTAACTTGCAAAATATATTTTATCATGACTGTACTGTGCGTGTGCACAGTAACTGATATGATGCATATATAATTCAGAAGTGCTGTAAAACATTATCGTGCGTTATCTCGCCCTCTTATTATTACAAGCATGCAGAAATATCTGGCTATGTATTTTTTCAAAAGGGTACGCTGCATGTTCCTTCCAGTTTTATATATTCTCTCAGAATATATAAAAATGTTGGGATTGAGGGCAATAAGAATATACTAACATTTCATGTAGTTCATTCGCATTGGAGTACTAATTGGATTCCTAGTCTATTCGTACTACAAACGTGACATTAGATTGCAAGAGCAATAACGCTTCGGTCGACTGAATTCAATAGTTAATTCATACTTACTACGAACGCTCGCCAACATCAACATGAACAAAGTGGGAGTTCTCAGGGGCCTTCTTCAATGCATCATGTATCACCGGCTCGGCTATTGAATAAACAGAAAAAAAAAAACAATGAATAGAGCAAACCACTCGGGAGTTGAGTAAATGTAACTGAATACTCTTGCGGTGTGCCGCTAGAGATCTTTTTATTACCCTTGACACAATATGGACACCAGCTCTCGCCCTTTTCATCCTTTCCGCCGCTGAAGAGGACATACACCTGGTTGTTGTTATCGCCTGTTTCCAGCTCCTCCATTTTCTTGGAGAACTCCTCATAACCCTTTACATTATGTGTCACTACCATAATTTTTTCTTGTTTTAACTTATTTAATCCGCCGGCGAATGTACGCTTGACGAGACGACCAAAGAACGCTGGCACCGACGTGATTGCGCAGTTTTTGACAACTGTTGAAAAGAGGTTACGTACTTGTTGTTTTATATCGTCTTTGTTTTTATGACTGATGAGAGAACGATAGCCTATCGATAGCATACATCACAATACATTGTGACAATCGATTGTGATGATAAAAGCAATAACTAGTCATCTTTTGAATAGATTATATAAAATATATCGTTAAATTGTCCGTCCTTAGTGTCATCAAAACATATGTTTAACTTATATTTTTCTACTTACACGATAACACTAAAAATACTAAATTATTACTATTAATGGCACAATCAATATTAATGCGCAGCTTAACGCTGCACAGGCATTCGTTGTTGTTGCCTACATCGACACGTCTTAGATCCCTAGCTGGACTGCATTTGGGGAGTCGTGCAGCTCAGCAATTGAAGAGCGGTTTGTAGCTCCAAAAGAATTTACCTGCATTTAAGCAAAAATCTATTGTTTTTAGATGATGTTAATAAAGGAAATGCATTGCAAGAGTCACGTAGCGACAACAACGTATCCACCGACGTGCGGCCCATTGGTGAGAAGATCAAAGAGAACACCAAGACGGCTAGCTATACAGCCATCATTTTGGCCGGACTAGGCATAACAGGCATTATGTTCTATGCAATATTTCGCGAGCTGTTCTCAAAGGATAGTTCGTCCAATATATATTCTAAGGCCCTAAAGCTTGTTGTCGAGGATCCCCGTGTACAGGATGCCATAGGTGCGCCCATTAAAGGATTTGGCGAAACGTCACGTCGTGGCCGTCGCCACCTTGTAGCACACAGCAGCTTCGAGCGCAACGGTGTACCACACATGCGAATGCAGTTCTACGTGCAAGGGGTGCGCAATAAGGCAACTGTACAGCTGGAATCAAGAAGGGTGAGTACCTATCCTATAAATAGCTCTGTATTCATATTATGGTTTTAATTTTTTCGCCTGCAGGACTCTAATGGCAGACAGGAATTCCGTTACTTGATTGTGCAGTTGGATTATTATCCGCATACCACTATCGTACTGGAGGATAATCGCGCTCTTGACCCCATGCCCGAACGTTCCACAACGACCCTTGGCAATCTGACTCATCCTGCCCGATAGCCCGGATAAATAGACTTACTCAAACATACCTTGAATTCACACACCATTTAAACACGCCATTCATTCGACGATTATCTTTTAATTTACACATCGACTGAAACTGTAAAAAATATCTTATTCGCCTATGGAAAAGTTGTCCATTTCTAGAATGGCCCCCGATTGGTGTCAGTAGAGTTTCTTCCAGGGTATTATCTCCCACGAGCGTATGATATGTCGACCAAATAGAAAATCCTTCAACTTGTTCATTATATAAAACGAAATGCCAAAGAACGATGCAAAATACAACCAAAACTGTCCAAGACGCTCCCAAATGCTCAAATGATAGCGTGCCGGCACCTGCAACACGTCCATCTCGAGCCCAATGGTGACGCCGGGCTCTAGGCGTGGTGGCGCCGGTCTATAATAAGTCTCTTGCACAGCTAGTTGAAAATAAGCTGGGTTTGCTTTGACTTGACTCAGCAAAGGTTCCATTTTGTATTGAGACATATCCGTCAAAGTGTTGTTTGTATCCAGTTGTACTTGGCGAAAATGGGTCTGTAGGTTGCGTCCCGGGAAGGGGCAAGTGAACTCTATATACTGCTTAAGGTTTAGCTCTCCCTTCAATTGAACACGTCCATTCTGCAGCCATTCATCCATAGGCAGTCTCAATTGATGGGCTAGCAGAGCAGGCGGAGTGAGAACACATTTGTGCTGCAGTTGGGCGTCGAAGAAAAGCAGCATATCGAAGCTAAGAAGGCGGCCGGGCAGGTGTTGCAGCTCCAACTGGAAATGCACTCGATCCGTGACTCCATCGTAGTCCAAGTCTTGGGTCCAATATTTACTGGCCGCACAGCTATCCGAATAGTTTTGCATGCGCGCATTGAAATTGGCAAAGCTACTGCAGGCTAAAAACTGCGACTCCATGGTTTCCTTATCCATTGTGGACTCAATGCGGGCCACAAATATGTACTGATATTTGAATTGTACAACGGGTTGTTCGTACAACACACGCGATTCCGATATGCCGGAGTAGGGACTCAGAAGAGAGACCAACAGGACAGGCAGCATGACGGACAGGGCTATGAAAACAAGCACCACCATCGAGGCCAGCGAGCACAGCGCATTCTTGTAAACAATGGCTGTATTTGTGGTATGTAGCGGAATAAATTTCATGTTGCTTTACTGATTTTCTTAATTGATTTACGTAAGGTACACTTTTCAGAGTAAATTTGCACTTGTCAACTTGTGTTTTGAATGCGTGAAACTGGTTGCCGGGCAACAGTGGCGCCATCTCTCGCTCAATAAATACTGTTTATGCTAGCTCACGGCAGCTAACGAATTAAAGTTTCATAGCAGCTGGTCCTTGAGAGCGCTAGGAGTATTCGTTCACCTAAAGTTTCGTTAGGCGGGAAGTAGAGCAATTTCAAAATAAAAATTCTTGGAAAGCCAGTTAATGGATATTTATTAAAGAAAGTTGAAAGCTTTAGTTTTTTTTACAAGCGCTATCATATGCTACCTGGCAATTTAAGCGCTACCCTTTCAACACTCTTTTAAAAATAAGCGCATTAAATTTAAAGCTTCAACTTCCGATTTTTATGAGTTCGAAAACTGGAAACCAGTTGCCGCACTTTTATGATGCTGCAAATATTGGCCAGGTTCTGCGTTCGCGAATTTTTGATTATTTTGTTCACCTCACTTTTCACTTTTGCAAGTGAGCCTCCGCGCCGCGTGCATCCTATAATTATGTGCAATCAATACCTTTTTTGCATCGGCCATATAGGGCTTAAGCATAAGCCGATACGGACAGCTCACAGTGAGGATCAATTGGCCAGGGCCAGCAAAATTATGGCAGCACAATTGCGTTCACCAGTGGCCGCTAATAAAGCGATTGATTCTTAAGGCGGATGCCAAGAAGTTGGCCGAGTTAACAGCTGCTGTAACCATATCCTTTTGCCGGGAGAAAGCTCTGCGAACACAGTGGCAACGCTGGTACACTTATTGACCTATCAAACTACTTGATTACCTGCCCCGTTCTTCGCAAAATATTTCTATTTTCCTGCTGCCAATCTATTCTTTTGTCATTCAAATGTCAACTTCTTGGCTTTTGTTTACTTTGGCAACTTCGTCTGCATTATGTCACACGAATTTCATCTATATAAAAATGTATTTATATGCATGCATGTGGGGTCTACTCGCGATAGGTGTCCTGGAAGTTTTCTGATGGACACGCTCTTGTCAAGGCTGCGAAAAAGCAGTTAAGAATTATGATGAATAAATAAATGAAAGAAACCGCAGAGTTTGACATGTTACATGTGTTTGACAGTTGGACAGGGTTGCCAGGTATATGACTTGATTGATTCAACGTAACACCCAAAACACACTCACACACACACACCCACACACACTCCCACACACTAGCTTGGGGAATGTAAGGAGTGGCGAGATGAGATAGATAGAATTTAAGAAGACCTAAATCAATAATTCTTTACAATTGAAGTGGGCCCTCGGCAGGCCATAGCCGACTGCCTAGATACTCTGCTGCTCAACGAAGTATTACTGAGTCTTTACAAGATAAAGTATGACGATATACGACATTAGATATGATGGTATAGGATAGAATATCATAATATATGCCGGATAGACTAATGAATGAGGATAATCTGTATATTAATATAATAGAATTTAATAAAATAAACAGATGGGATATAATATATAGAAAGGGTGTAAATGAATATCTATTTCTATCTGGCCAATGAGCCAATGAAGTAGTTGGGTGTTCACCTATCCTACATACCCTACATATATCTTTTATTCGGCTGACTGCACGCGCTTCAGCAGGGAGATGTGCAGGCAAGATGGCGAACAGACGCATCCCACACACACACACACACACACCCACCCACACACACGCGGAGCACTGGCAGCCACACACAGTTACAGCTTGACGCACATTTGCTATGCAACTCACGCAGAAAGGACAACGCCAGCTCTGCGCCCATATATCCTTTTTCAACGAAAATTTCAGCTTTCACTTGGCTGCCGCGTACGTGACGCCGTTTTGCCGCAAAGGAGCTGTTGAAGTGCCAAATTTGCACAGCGACAGGGCTGGGAGCAGGGCGGGCACAGGTGTGCGTGGTCGGGCGCTCTCCTCTCTCTCTCTCTCTCTCTTTCTCTCTATCTCTCCGGGCTGGCAAAAAGTGGCAGTTTATTAGGCGCACCAAATTAACATAGGACTACTAATGTCCTTCCTTTTTTTGGTAGTCACCCGCTCTCTCTCCTCTCTCTCTCTCTCTCGCCTGGCAAATTTCATTAGAGCACAGCGTTTTCCTCCTTCTTCCCCTGCTTTTTTCCTTCCAAAATTAGAACGCCTGCGCGAATTTATTTGATTTCCCTTTCGCCTGTTGTTGTTGTTGTTGCTGCTGTGTGTCTTTTTTCCGCTTTTCACATCTTCTCACCTAACGGCAGCTGGATGCTGGAAAGGCGCAGGGGAAATGCGTGCGTCCATTGTTGCGGCGCGACCCCTTCGCTTGCCTCCTTTATATATAAACATATATATATTTAGCTGGCCTCCCCGAGGAAATCAAAGAAAAACGTTCAGTTGAGAAAAGTTGCTGCAATATTTATGCAGGTGTGCGTGTGTGTGTGTGTGTGTGTGTGGGTGTGTGTGGGAGCCTTTCATATGTGGCGCCTTATTCCCCTTACAACACTCAAGCGCTAAAGTGTTACACACTCGCCATCATACAAATGAGAGGGGTAGCTGCTGAGGGGTGGCCCGACTGCCTCTCTCTCTCTCTCTCTCACTATATATATATATGCGTGTGTGTGTGCGCACTTGACAATCAGGCCGCAAGCATATGTTACCCGATAATTTGCCGAAAGTTTTAATGAAAGACATGGGACTCATTTCTCGTGCTGTCTCCGCTGCGGGCATTGCTCGGCGCCCTCCCTCCCCCCCCCCTGCCTCTCTCTTCTTCCCTCTCGCTCACTAGCTAGCTCAATTGAACGCTTTTCCTCTCGCTCGCTCTGCGCTTGTCGCCATTTTGTGTTGAAGCAGCATTTTTGATGAGCTTCAGCCAAAGTTCTGGCTGCTCCTGCGTGTGTGTGTGCAGGTGTGCGTGTGTGTGTGTGTGCGGAGGGTGTCCTTTCTACGTAATTTTCATATTTCATTTTTCGCAATGACAATTTGCCAGCGCCCAAGCTGAGTTCGTCCTGCCGCAGGCAACTGTAATCACGCCATATCTGTTGAAAGTTTCCTCGAATGTCCTGCAGACGCTCGAGCCAATAAACTGAAGCACATGGAAAGGATTCGGGCCAGCAGAAGGCTAAATATTTTTGAGAGCTGGCCAAAATGGGCTCAACTTTTTAACCGGATGAATTATGGACATACTTTTCCAGGAAAGAAAACTCATGGAAATTATGGAAGACGATGGAAATTCTTAAAATCGCGTGGAGATAATAAAGAAAATGTGGAAATTCGCAGGTCTAAGGGAAATCTATTTTGCATTTAGTAGTTGACTGGGAAAAGTTTTGTGTGGCTAGTCTCATTTTGATAAATAAAAATCATTCAACATTTTCAATGCATTTCAAATGGGGGAAAAAGGAAAATGGAAAAGCGATGGAGAAAAACTCGAAACGAATGACAACTGGCAATCAGATGTGCTATGAAAAATCTGCGCAGTTGGCAGCTAACTTAAAAAAAAAAGAAAAATATGAAAACAGTGGAAAAAGCTGGAAGAGAAACGAGCCAGCACAGGCAAAAGATGATCGACTCAGCAGATATCCTGTAAATGCACGAGGAGAGTTCCCTTCCTCCGTCTCTCTGTCCCTTTCTGAACTTTTTTTCTTTTTACTTTCTACTCTCGCTCTCTCTCTCTCCCTCTCTCTGTCTCCCCCTCTGCTCCTTCTTACCTTTCCACCTCTCTTACCCCTGCTTTTCTCTCACTTCCCGTCTTGCTCTTGCTCTCTCTACCCCGACCCCTCTCTGTTTCACTCCCCTTCCACTCGTGCTGCATCTCCCTCTCCCATCCATCACACCCATCCCACCCACGTTCAACTCTCTACAGGGTATAACCAGTGCGCGAACTGCACAGAGCGCCAACGCGTCCCGCTGGGCACACGGCGAACACGGACGACAACTGTCCATGCTCGGCCCGGGGCGGGGCAGGTGGGGAGGGGCCTGGCTTAGCAGAGCTACGTCCAGCAGCGGACATCGTGTCATGCAAATACAAATATGTACAAGAGCAGTTTCCAATTTTTTTTATAGCCCATCCTCCGCTGCTGCTTCTTCTCGTCTCTTTTTTTTTATGCTGTTTGTGTAATAAGCGCAAAACTTTGACAGTTTGTTATCCGCATTTGTTAGACAGTTGTTTCGTTTTTATTGCGCATACCCTGTAGGCCGGGCTAAGAGCGGGGCGGATGGGCCGAGAGATGACGAGTGATAGATCAAGAGAGTAGAAAGAACGAGAGGGAGAAGGATGGGCGACGAGGGGCATATTGAGTCAGAAGAAAAGAGAGATAGAGAGAGAGAGAGGGAGAGATAGATAGAGAGAGAGAGAGAGAGAGATAGAGACAAATCGATAATTATCGCAAATCGATTTTCCGACTCATTCGCAGCTAGACTTCCCCCCACGCCTTCCCCAGCCTCTACAGGGCATCTTCGCGGCGAGCACTGCCCGCATTCCGCCTTCATTTTGTTTTTCTTTTTCCCCCCCTCACGTTGCGCCTGCCCCCTCGGCGTGCACCTGTTCAGGTTGCAGACTGACAGCTCTGCATTCGCAACGCTTTTCCAAACGGCTCCAACGGGAGCTGCTAGCTGGCAGTGGTCAGCACCGAGGGGGGAGGGGGCCGAAAAGAGGAGGGGGGCTCTTGTCCAGGCGAAATGATAAGTGGAGACAAGTGAAACGGCGTTCGCAAGGAA
>JABVZY010000326.1:6107437-6117664 GCA_020883555.1 Drosophila nannoptera | reverse complement strand
CGAACGGAGTCCGTTGACCAAGACGAACAAAACATGCCTCGAAACGAAAGGAACTTAAAGCACACGAGCAAAGCTGACATCGGCCATGTATATATAGATATATATATATATATAGTTGGGGTATTGTGTGTGTGTGGCGCTTGCTTTTTCCAATGCGACTGGAAAATAGAGGATTAAATTACGCACAACATCGAAGGCAAAGGAGGAACATGTCGGCCGGCCGGCCCAAACGAAGCCTAGGACCGCCGACCTGCTGTATATAACTGTGAGGTCGGCCCATGCAGTAGAAGAAGAAGAAGAAGAGCAGCACTTACGATCATCTTTGTGTTTGCGTCGGAATTCGCTGAAGCGACTATCGACATAACTCTCCACGGGCGGAGGTCGCGGCGTGGGCATATCATCTGAGGGGTAGGAGAGGGCGTCATTAGTTGATCATAGATACATGGCAGGGGGAGGGGGCGGGCTGGTTAGGTGGGGAGACGACATCGAGGGGGGGGATTGGTTGTAGAGCATGCAAGTTGTTGTTGTGTGTTTGTGGTTGTAGTGGTTGCATTTCAGAGGTGAACGAACATTGAGAGCACGCACGGTTTCATTCAAGGCGGATTATACAGATACTTATCAAGGCACATGGAACTTTAAAAAGTCAAAAGGTGAAACCGAAAACATTCCGAAACGAAAAACCAAAAAAAAAAACGAAAAGTCGAATTCGAAATCGAAAGAGTTAAGCAAAAAGCAAACGTTCGGACTTACCGTCACTGAAGTAGCCGCGATTTCGATTCTTCTTCTCGAAGCTGCGCAGATCCTCGGGCGTAAAGTTGGCGAAGGACTGATTCAGGGCCACGATATGCATGGAGAAGCCGAACACAAAGATCGCGAGGACGGCAAGAAACCGGGCCAGATCCTTCAGCAGATCCCCGATGATAATGGCCCAGGGCCCGAAGAGATGATGGAAGGAGAGGAAATCGAGAATCTGGACGCAGGCCAAGAGGAAGGCCAACGCGAAACACTGATTCCGGCAATAGACCAGCGTCGGCCAGTACTCCTTGGAGACGAACAGAAAGGCCACCACGTGGACGCCCACACCGGCCATGCCCAGCAGCAGAACGAGCACCTTGATGGACCCCAGACCCGATTTGTCCGACGGATTGGTCAACTCGAACAAAAGTAGACCGCTCAACCAAATGAGCAGGCCTATTTCGTACCAGTAGGGGACCAGACTGAGCCGCAGCACCGGATAGATGGGCGTGATGCCCACGATGCTCAGGTGCGTCATGAGGTATATGTGCGAGGTGAGGTAGGACATGAACTTGATGATCGGCACCTTGTTGAACTTGTGCCCCATCGGGAAGGTGAAGCCAATCCATACAGGTGGGCAAACGATAAATGCAACCAGCAGCAACATGATCTTCCACGAGGCCCACGTCAGCGAGCCGTGCCACAGTTCCTGGAGCGGGAGAAGCGATTAGCCACATGGATAGATTACGATACGATCGCGATGAGCCGAAGCTCGAGCGGAACACACTTGCAGATATCGCTGGACCACCGTATGAGCAATGACTTCCTTTTGCTCGTTCTCGATGAGGACGTCTAGAAACTCCATGTTCCGCTTGTCCGTCGCCTGCAGGATCTTGCCGGCCGAGTCGGAGCCGGCGGCCAGGGCCAGCAGCTCGGTGGCCATGGCCTCGCACTGTTTGCCGGCGGCGACCAGATCCTTGGCGCGCTCTTTCTCCTGCAGGGGCAGTCATTAGTAGGAGGTACCTCTCCCCCCTCTCCCCCCCCTCTCGAGGCTACTCACCTTGGTGGAGAGCGTGATGTAGATGTTGGACAACTTGGCCGCGGTGTCCACGGGCGCCGGCGAGACGAGGACAAACTCTTGAATGGGCTTGTTGTTGTTGTTCTTGGAGACGACCATCAGGTTGTAGACGAAGCGCTTGTCCTCCATGAGGCCGTAGGTGTCGTGCTCCTTGTTCATGAGATACCGCAGGACCTCGTTGTGGCCCTCGGAGGCGGCAAACCAGATGGCCGCACAGCCATAGTTCGTCTCGGACTTGGGCGAGGCGCCCGCCTCGCACAGCAGCTTGACCACATCCAAGTGGCCGGCTTTGGCAGCACAATGCAGTGGCGTCCAACCGTTCCGATCGGTTGCATTTATCTCAGCGCCCTGGCCGAGCAGGATCTCCACCATCTGGAAATGGCCGTGCATGGCAGCGATATGCAGACCAGTCCGGCCATTACGATCCGTGGATTGCAGGAGTTCCGCCGACCGACTCAGAAGCAAACCAACCACTGACATGTGTCCACCGAAGCAAGCCAAATGGAGCGGATTGTAGCCCTGCAAGAAGCAGAAGGAGACGGGGAAGGATCAATTGCAGACAGACTCTCCCCATCCCTCGCGGATCTGTTGGCTTACGTTCTCCACGGTAGCTGCGTCCACTTGCACGCCCGCCGAGTTCAGGAGCAGCCGGACCACGTTCTCGTTGCCCGAGAAGGCCGCCAGATGGAGCGGCGTCATGCCCGACTCGGTGCCGAGCACACCGAACAGGCTCTGGCCCGTCGGGATCTCCGACTTGACGGTGGCCGGCACGCTGGTCAACAGTTCGCGGACCGTGTCCGCCTGGCCGTAGTAGGCGGCGACGTGGAGCGGCGTCAGGCCGAGCTTTTTGCTGTTGATGCGGAGGGAATTGGTGCTCTTGAGCACCTCGAGGACCTGGCCGTGTCCGTTCTGGGCGGCCAGATGGACGGCCGTGAAGCCGGCCTTGTTCTCCTCGGTGCACGAGGCGCCGGCCCGGACCAGAGCCTTCACCACGTCTGCGTGTCCGCCCTCGGCGGCTAGTTGCAGAGGCGTGGCATCGGTCAATTTGTTTCTAGCCGAGATCACGCCGGATCGATCGAATTTCATGAGCTCCTCGATCACCTTGACGGAGCCCTGCATGGCGGCAATGTGGGCGCAGGTGTTGCCATCCTTGCTGGTGGCATTCACCAGCGACGGATGCTGCTGCAGGAAGAGTTTGGCCACTTCAGAGTAGTTGTTCTGGGCGGCGACATGGATGGGCTTCTGGCCCAGATCGTCTGTCGCATCGATGCTCGCGCCCAGCTCCAGCAGCAGCTGGCACACCTCCATTTGCCCGCTGGCCGCCGCCAGATGGAGCGGCGTCTGCTTGCGCAGCGTCAATATATCGATCACCGCATTGTGATCCTTGATCAGAAACTTCACCAGATGCGTGTACCCGTTCATCGCCGCCAAATGGAGAGCGGTCCGTCCCACCCGGGACTTTGAATTGATGAACGCCTTGTTCGTCAGCAGGGCATCGCAGACGTGCAGGTAGCCCCGCTCCGCGGCCAGATGCAGGGCCGACCGGCCCTCCGTGTCGAAGACATCGACCCTCGCATGATTCGCTAGAATGTTATTGACCAACTCCATGTGCCCGCGATGGCAGGCGATCAGCAGCGGCGTCCAGCCGACCGACGACTGCCGGTTCATGGCCTTCTGTATGTCCGTGGGATTCATGTGCGAGATCATCTCCATCAGCACATCGTTGTTGCCGGCGACGGCGCAGTAATGGAACGCCGTCTCCAGGGCGTTCTTCGTCTGCAGCGTCACATCCGCCCCGTTCTCGAGGAGCATGCGGACGATCTGCTTGTCGGATTCGGGTATCTTCACCTCCTCCTTGGTAATTTGGCAAGTGTAATGGAGCGCCGTGGCGCCGTCGTCGTTCACCGAGTTTATGTACGTGGTGGCCTTGTCCGGGCCGTGCTTCTCCTTCACCGTCTCGATCAGGTGGCGCACGATCTCCGGGTGGCACGACCGGCACGCCATGTGCAGCGGCGTCTCCCCAGTCTGCCAAAGGGGAGGCAACAGAGTGAGAGGATCTTCTTACCAGATCTTTCCAGCTGGGCTACTCACATTCGACTTGTAGAGCGGATCGCCGCCATCCTCGAGCAGCTGCATCATCGTGGCCAGGTTGCCATGCCGGGCGGCCACATGGACCGGCGTCAGGCAATCGTCGGTCGTCAGATTGGGACTCGCTCCGGACTTGAGCAGCATCAGGGCACAGCGATCGCCGTCCTTCACCCGGGCCGCAATATGCAGCGGCGTCTCACGCAGCTTGCCGCCGCGCACATGGACGTCGGCGCCGAAGCCGAGCAGGGTCTCGACCACGGCCGGCTTGGCCGACTCCACGGCGATGTGCAGGGCCGTGTAGTTGTCCTGGACGGGAGGGGCAGGGTCGAGTTAGTGGAAGAGCCGTCTCTCTCTCTGGTCTACTCACGTTCGTGGTCACGTCCACCTTCTCGCCCTTCTGCAGCAGCGTGTTGATGATCCCCGTGTGGCCGTAGGCGGCGGCTGTGTGGATGCTGCGGGCGCCGTCCTTGTTGGGCATGTGCAGGTAGACGCCCTTCTTGAAGAGCATCGTGGCGCACTCAGCATGGCCATTGAGTGACGCGATGTGCATCAGTGTGCTGCCATCCTTGGTGCGCTCAAAGATGCTCGCCTTGAACTTGTCCGCCAGGATCTCGATGACGTGCGCGTGCCCGTTCTCGGCGGCCAGGTGCATCGGGGTGCGATCTAACGGGGGAGGGGGAGGATTAAACAACTCGAACGGCCTCCGACTCGGCCCACTCACCCTGGTTGTCCGCTATGGAGGCGGAGGCACGCACCCCGTAGAAGTACTTGAGCAGCGCCTCGTCCCCCTCGGCGGCGGCTATGTGCAGCGGCGTCTGGCCCTCGCCGTTCTGGGTGTCCACGTTGGTGCCGTAGTCGACCAGAATGCGGACCATGTCCACGTCCCGCCGTCGGGCGGCCAAATGCAAGGCCGTGTCTCCATTGGCCGTCGTTGCCTGAGCGACCCAAAGCCGAGGTCAGTTCAGATAGTGCAGATACCCTCCCTCCCCCCTCCTCTGGAATATGCTAATCGTGGCACAAGGCTGCGTTTTCGCAACACCTGCTGACCCACTTAGCGGGCCGGCCGGATTGCGTGCCGGGCGGCTTTCGGCTTTCGGCCCAAAGTCAACGGGCTCGAACTTTAACTTTAACTTTAACCCCGATTCCTTTCGGTTAATTTCATTAGCACGCATCGCCCTCGACTCGCCGGGGCGCGTGCAAATTGAAAAGAATGCTTCAAACTTCGCCCCAATGTCGCATTCTGCACTGTTGCACCTGCAGCCCAGCCCTCCGCTCTCCCGCTCGAGTGCCACCTCGGGGCATTTGCATTCTGACAGCTGCCGCCCGGCGATAAGACTTTCTGATTTGTGGGCCTTGGCCCGGCATTAGCATAGCATGAAATATCCGAAATAGGCCTGAAATTTGATTGACTAATCTCGGAACACATCGGGGTCGATCGCCCGCAGCTGTGCGAGCTGTCATATAAATAGAGGACTCCACCTCTGCGAATTCTTCGAGCAGGAGATATCTTCCCAATCTATAACTCCCCGTGCAGCTACTAGGCATTACTGCGATTATTTTTAGTACTCACCTTTAGTTGGTCTGCCGTCTGTGCTGCGAGCAGCTCTCGGCACATGGACTGGTTGCCCGACTCCACGGCCAGCAGCAATGGGATTTTGCCACGCTACAGGAGATAGATAGCTCGGGTTGGGTAACATAATTACAGCACACACACACACACACACACGCAAACATAAACCAATTAGCCAATTCATGCCTCAAGTGTTAACGACTGCAGGCTTCGGCCTATTTTTAGCCAAGTTCGCAACTTTTCGCGCGAACTTTGAACTGGCAAAGGCGCATGAGAAAGTCGCGCTTAACACCTGCCCCCCTCCCTCGCCTCCGGCATCTGCCCTTCCATTCCCCCTCCCCCCCTTGGCTGGCAAGTAAATCAAGTTGTGACCCCCTTTCGAGCCGCCCGAGCCCCTCCGTTATGTGTTTGTTGTTGGCAACGAGTTGAGCGCCCTCGGGCCGCCCCTCCGAGTGTCTCCTGGCCAATGTGCGTGCCGATGGCAATGCGAGTATCTATTCAACGGGCAAATGGGAGGATTGGGGAAGGGGCTGAGGCTACCCGAAATACCTTATCCAGTTAATTTCGTCTGACAGCGAGGGAATGCGTGGGGGGGTGGAGAGGGGGCCTTAGGTCTAATTGATTTAAATCAAGTTGCCGTATCGCAAAAGTCTATTGTCTAGACTATCAATCGACCCGCCCCTCCCCCTCCCCCTCCCCTCCCTCACCCATCCCCTTAGCCGTTCGTCGCGTGCGTTAGCCAAATATCGAACTGAATTTGCACTCATGCACGTGATGCGACAAATGGTTCCGCTTTCAGGCCGGGCTAGTTGCAGGCTCTTAACTCGTCGCCAATGCCATCTAATCACCGCTGGAATGACACCGGCAATGAACGGCTAGCAAATACCCTGCAATCTAGGGAAAGGCTTCTGACTGAAGGGATGAAGGAGCTCAAGAGCCCCCCTTTGGCCTAGGAGCCTCAGACTGCCAAGTCTTCTTCTTCATTCTGGCATACCCTGCACTTTCCGTCGCCTTTTCCAGGGCATCTCCTAAGCACTGTCATTATTCGCTTTTCGGGGTTTTTCCTTTCGAAAATTTCCCATTTGATTCCCAGTTAAATTTCTTCGCTCTTTCGCAATGCATTCGCTTTGGGCACATATTTTGCATATTGATTTTTCGCAATTCTTTTCCTTTCTGTGTGTTTCTTGTTGTTGTTCCTTGCGATTTGTTTTGTTTTTTAATAAACTTTTGTTTACGTTGGCACCGCCTGGCACCTGGCTTTGAGTGTACTTCACATAATGTCGACTGCCAGCGGCTCATAACTTGGCCATTTCCAAGCGCTGCACTCAACACTTGTGGCTCTCAGGCTCACTCGCACACTCCCACACACTCACACACACACACACAGATACTTACGCCGTCTGCCTTCACGCGTATATCCTTGCCAGCGGCGGCGAGCAGAGCTCGAAGGATGTTTGTGGCCGTGCCCGTTTGTCGGCTGGACACCAAGTGCACCGCAGTTTGTGAGCGCGACTGCAAAGAAAGAGAGAGAGGGAGGGGGAGAGGGGGGGGCAATTAATATTGTTATGGGCGCTATAAATTTATGGGGCGGGGGGGGGGGGGGGGGCAGACACTGGCCCGTGGCTGGCACGCACCGCGGCTTTTATGTGCCGCCCGAAAGTAGGCAACGCAAAAAAACTATTCACTTCAAAATCCCGATTGCAACTGAATGGCTGAGCTCTCGGCTTTCCGGCTTATAAGCCCATTTCGTGTCACTTGGCTGTGTTTTTTTTTTCCTTTCCCTTCTTTCTGTTCTAACCAGTCTCATATCACAGATTGACAGCAACAGCGCTTTGCCAACTTCCTGCTCTCCTCTAGCACTGACAGCTCATATAGGGAGAGTGTGTGTGGGTGTGTGTGTGGGTGTGTGTGGGTGTGGGTGTAGGTGTAGGTGTTGGCATTAGCCACGCACACCTCAGAGGCAAGCACTTCAAGCTGTTGTTGGCTGTTGCTAAAACAAAGTTAACATCTGCTTTGCATGTGTGAGAGAGAGAGAGAGCGGGAGAGAGGGGGTGAGAGAGGGGGGGAGAGAGAGTCCTCTATACCTATCTAGCTCAGTTGCCTCTCTCTTTCGCCGTGCTCTCCTGATAAACATCAGTAATTTGGGCTATGAGCCGCCTTGCCACGCCCCGTCATTCACTCATTGCGGCAAAAACGAAATTAAAATGCGAAAAGCGAGGGCGGGAAGCGCGACTACCAAATACCCTAGAGACAGTCGAGTTGGGGAAGACCGGAAGTCGCTGAAGCCTGAGAGCGAAAAGGAGTTCCTGAGGAGTTGCCAATACCCTGGAGCAGCTCTGCCGCCTCTCCCAGCTAATCCTCCCCTCCGTCCCTGCTCGTCCTCTGCTTGCCTCCGGATTTAATGGGCGCTTGGTAACCGCAGTTTGTTTACCTTAGCGCAGTTTGGGCCCGCCCCGCTGGCTGGGCTCTTTAAATTAGGGTCCCGCTGGCAGAGTCTTAACCTTGTCGCCATTAATTGGCCCCTGCGAGCCACATGCAACATGCATCGTCGTCTGACCTTTGCCCACAAAATGCGTTTAATGGAGTTTAAAGCGATTCGACCTTAGCCAAAGGACTCGCCCCAGGCATATAGATCGAATTGAGATATAGATTAACCGGGTTACCCCAGATTTACGATATACTTACGCCGCCTGTGGAGAAGGGGTCCACGCCGCGCTTCGTCAGCAGCAACTTGACGACATCCTCGCGCGAGTACATGGCCGCAATGTGCAGCACATTGTAATTATCCTGCAAGACAAATTGAAAACGAGAGGCGTGAGTGCGAGAGTGCGAGAGAGACAGGTGGAGAGAGCGCAAATCAATTGCTCAAATCAGGAGGCGTGGCTCAGGTCAGCTGCTGCCGCTTCAATGGGTCAAAGTCACTCACTCGATGCCCTGCCACGCCCCCACCCCACTGGGGGCCGCCACAAGGTGCGGCAAATCTTTGCATGTGCAGACTTTCGCTTTTGGCCATTTCCTAATGGCCGTTAGACGAGCGCCGCGCATGCAACAACTGCATCAGAGCCCGAATTTTCCACTTACCTCATGGCCGAGCAATGGGAATTATTTCCAAAGATAACGACGGCCTGGCCCGAATGTTGTCGAAATGGCCCTCGGCGACACGTTCCGTTCCCAGTGACTCATGCGGCCGTTCGCATTTCCATTAAGGCTCTTACATAAGCCGCCATAACGCAATATGTTACACATACGCCGCGGAGTTCACTTAATTTATAACTTGACCCGCGGACATTTCTTTTACTTAAGCTTTTATTTTTTTCCCCTCTATAGTTTTGCCTATTCCTTGCCCCCCTCCTGCGAGGCGGAAGTGACTCGAGTTTTTGCCGCTATTCGCGTACGCCCCTTGTTATGTGCATTAGCCGGTCTAATGCGCTGTCATGGGGCGGCCAATGTGGAGCAGTTATGTAATCGCATATTTTTGGCCATGCAAATGGAGTCAGAGCTGGCAGCTCGAGCCGTGATAAGGCTCTCCCTCCCCCTCCACATGTGCCGCCTGTCTCGGGTGGGGCTAATCTCGAAGACAATACGTATTTCACGTAGCCTTTTCTCGGCCCCCGGGGCGAAGGGGGCGAAGGGGCGGTCACATTGACACATGTCCCGACTGCAGTCCAGTCCAGTTTTAGCCAGTTCCTTGGGCTTAGACGATGGCCCACAAAAGTAAACGCCAGACAGATAATATTTCACGCGCCTGTTTTGCATACTTTTTACCGCCAAATAAGGCGAGTGTGCGGCGTGTGTGCGAGTGTGTGCCTTGGCGGAACGAAAGCAAAAACCGGAAACACAACAAAAACGGAAGCGCAAATTTTCCAGCACATTTTTGCGGGCCGCTTCAAGAAGTCCTGCAGATAGCGAACGAACTGGGGAAGGACGACCCAGTTTTTGTTGTTGTTTGGCGAGTGTAAGCCTTGGAGGGGGCGCAGCGATATGAAGTCATTTGGCCACACTCGCACACACAGATTCACACACGCCCTGACCGGAGAATTATAAAATGAAATTATTTTCTTGGCTGATGTCACAGAGCTTTGCCCAGTTTTGAGCATGCCATTTAATTGAATTAATTAATCTCGACTTACGGCCAGAGAGTGAGTGTGTGTGTGTGTGTGTGGGTGTGTGGCTGTGCGTGCGCTCACGCACAACCGTTGACAAATTGAGTCTGAGCCGCGTTTAATGGCTTCATGTAGAAATTGCACGCTGTCATCGCGCATGAGGCATAAATACCAGGCGAGTACAAAAATACTAAAAATACCAAAATGCTAAATACCAAGCCGCGGCGCAGTCTATTTTAATTAAAGGCCATTTACGATATGTATATAAATGAATAAAGGCGTGAAATGGCGGCGGCGCTCCTTGGCCATTTGTCTTGGCGCAAAGGTCAGCGCCGAAAAGCTGCCAGCTACGGCACTCGGAGGGGCGGCGGCAAGTGCCAACTGGGCGTTTTTAAAAAAGTCCGGCAACTTGATTAATTGGCTTTTAAGTTGCAACAAATGAAGTTGGAGACGCCTCCTTCGCCTGCCTCCAGCTCCGCTTGGCATGACGCAGCGCCTCCCCGCCCACCTGCCCCATCCCCTGGTTCGGACAGCCTCAGTATGCTAATTAGCTTCGCTCGTTACATCATTTCATATGCAATTCATTTGAAATTGTCGTGTCGTGTCGACTGAGAATTACTTGAGACCTGTCCGGCACTCAGATAAGAGCCCAG
>JABVZY010000326.1:6084686-6102759 GCA_020883555.1 Drosophila nannoptera | reverse complement strand
CGCGGCGCCCACTTTTTGTATGTTTCCTGTGCCACAACTCACACACACGCACACACACACAGACACACACTCACATCCGCTGTGGTATTATTATTGCTTTGGGTTGCTTTTGGCCGCTTTCTTCGCTTTCTTCACTTTTACTACACAATTTTATATGTTTAGCCTTATTTTTATGGCTCCTTTTCGGGTTGCGTGTGCGTCTCACTTTAGCCGCCGCCGTCGCCGTTGCCGCCGTCAGTCTTTTGGCCGTTTTCGAGCCAACTGTTCTGAGCGAGTGCCAAGCGAGAACCAACAACCGTTAGCCACGAGCTTCTGCGAGTTTCTGATTTGCCACTCGCGCGATTCCTTTTTCCTACTTCACCTTAGCGCGATTCGCGATTCGGGCGCCTTGGCAACACGACGAAGCCTCCTGGCGACGGCTTGGGCGTCCGCTGCGGCGCACGCGTTTGTTTACAATTGTTGATTCTGCGGGCCCCGCTTTTTGGCGCGTGAAATTCCGCCTCCCGCCTCCCGCCTCCCGCCTCTCGGCCTTCGTCGAGTCGTGAGCTCAGTTCTCATTTCGTTCGAGCTGTGAATATACTTGTCAAAATTTCTCCGAGTGTAAAATCGAAAAGCAAACAGAAAGTGAAGAATCGGAAAATGAATAGTTCAGCTGGGAATCACCGCAACACGGTCAGAGTCAGCCATGAGCCCCATCATCGCTCCTTGATCTCCTTGAGCTCCCTGAGAAGGATGAAGCGTCGGGCGTCCGAGTGGAGCGTGGAAAGAGATGTCACGTATGAGCCGCCCGCAAAGTGCCCGTGCTCGCATTGCCCGTTCCGCGTTCTGACCGGCGCCTACAAGGCGGAACGGGAGCGCCTCGCCGCGAACGCGCCCAAGGTGCTGAAGGCGATCGACAGTCAGGTCGAGGAGCTGCTCAGCGAACTGGAGCAGCTGGTCCAGTTCCAGACGGTGTCGGCCGATCCGCAACTGAACCTGGAGAGCTGGCGGGCTCTCGATTGGATGGCCGATCGCCTGAGCGAGCTGAAGTTCCGCACCTACGAGCACAAGATGCCAAGCGATCCGCTCAACTGCTTCGCGGCAGACCCGCACAAGGTCCTGTTCGCCCGCTACTTCTCGTCGCCCAGCAAGCACACGGTGCTGATCTACGGCCACCTGGATGTGGTGCCCGTGAACCGCGACTGCTGGCTCACCGATCCCTTCCAGTTGGAGCTCAAGGAGGGCCTGGCCTACGGGCGCGGCGTGACCAGCGGCAAGGGCATGCTTGTGGGCTGGCTGCAGGCCATCGAGACTTGGCTCAATGTCCACGACGATCTCCCGGTGAACATCAAGTTCGTCGTGGACACGCTGCACGAGGTGGGCAGCACGGGCCTGCAGGACTACGTCCGAGAGAGGAGCGACTTCTTCCTGGACGTCGACTACATGCTGTTCGATGTCAACTCGTGGCTGACCAAGGAGCGGCCGGTCATCGCGTGCAGCCTGACGGGCTGGGCGCACTTCGGACTCGAGGCGCGCGGCGCCAACAAGGACCTGGAGGGCGGCCGGGCCACTGGGCTCGTCTACGAGCCGATGGTGGATCTGTGCCACATCATGAACGGGCTGCTCAGTGACGACCAGGAGATCCAGATACCGAGGATAGAGAGCCACGTCAAGCACCTGAGCATAGTCGAGTGGGAGCTGCTCGAGGCGGCCGAGTTCGGGACGTACGAGTACAAGGAGGATCTGTACGTGCGCCGGCTCAAGGTGGAGGGCAACCAGGCCGGGCTGCTGCAGAGCCGCTGGTGCAAGCCGGCCTTGACCATGCACGGCGTCCAGGGAGGGGACACGCGGCCCGGCTGTCGCCGGGTGCTCCCGATGAAGGTGACGGCCATGTTCTCCATCAGGCTGGTGCCCGACCAGTATGTGCATCATGTATTCCGCACTGTCACCGATTACCTGGAGACCCTCAAGAAGGATCTGAAGCCGCACACTCGGCTGAATCTGCAACTCATGGACGGCATGGATCCGGCGGCCTGGTCCCCCAACTCCAAGCATATGAGGGCAGTCAGTCGGGCCGTCCACGCGGCCTACATGGCGGACCCAGTCCACACCCAGGCCATACCCGTCAGCCTGCCCGTCGCCAACGTCCTGCACAAGCTGATCGATAAGCCCATCATTTTGCTGCCCTTCTACAAGCGCTCGGACCGGCAGCGCCTGGAGAACGAGTCGATCGAAGAGGTGTGCCTGATGCGGCACGCGAAGGTCTGCTCCGGGGTGCTCTACGAGCTGTCTCTGCTGCGGCCCAAATGCAAGTGCAACGTCATCCACGAGTACTGCAATCTGCGTGGCGTCCAGGAGCTCCTGGACGAGACTCGCATCCCGATCAATCCGCCCAAGCAGAGGGGAACCTTGTCCAGCCGCAGGACGAAGGTCGACCTTCACCTCGACGAGAAGAATCTGTCGAAGGCGTCCCTAAAGGTCAATACCTTCAGGAGATTGTTCCGCTTCCCCTGCGGCCGAAAGCACAAGAAGTCCGTGTAGGAAATTCCCGTAATCTCCGAGTGGATCGATGCTCGATGCCTGCCCAGCGTTTATTCAGCTGGATGAGAGCACTCCCATGACCATCACTTCCTCCTGTCTAAATGCTGAGCAGGCCTCGATCGAAGTGGGCTTATTGTTGTCTGGAACTTTTCGGAATTGATTAAACATTTGGATCAAAATTGTGGAAAATGATTTGTTGGGGCGAGAATAACGGCTGCGGCGTCTTCATCGATCAGTCTCCGGACGATCGCTGCTATTGCCTGCGCGACAGCTGCATCCGGGACTATCCGGTCGAGCAGCGGATACCGACAACGGAGAGCGAATGCGAGGACGTGTTGGGCAATCTGAGAGAGAATTTCGAGACGCATCTCGTCGAGCTGGACCAAATGCTGAGCCTCAAGAGCATTGCCAACGATCTGGAGTATGTGAGCGAGCTGAGGCAGCTGGTCGATCGACTGGCCCAGCGCCTGGTCGAGCTGGACTTCATGGTGGAGGTGGCCGTGCTGAAGCCGAAGGATGATCAGTCCAAGCAGGCGCCGGACTATGTGATCTATGCCAACTACTTTTCCACGCCCGCCAAGAACTCGGTGCTCGTCTATGGGCACGTGAATGTGCCCCAGGTTGGGCAGGACGACGGCTGGCAGCATAATCCCTTCAAGCTGACCGAGCACGAGGATCATCTGTTTGGCAACGGGCTGGCGACGTCCAAGGGACCCATCATCTGCTGGATCCAGGCGGCCGAAGCCTGGTTCAACGAAACCGGCGACCTGCCCGTGAACTTGCGCTTCCTCATCGACACCTGCGTGGACAAGTATGACACGGACCTGCACCGGTCCATACGCAAGCACAAGAGCTTCTTCGTCGACGTGGATCTGCTGGTGGGCAGCACCAATCTGTGGATCAAGCGCGGCATGCCGCTTCTGACCACCAACCACAGCGGCCATGTCTACTTCGAGCTCGAGCTGAGGCAGCCGGAGAAGAAGAAGGAGACGCAGCAGGATCCAGCGGGAGCTGGCGGGCGGCACGAGCCGCTGGCCGAGATGTGCCTGCTGATGGCCACGCTCTCGGACCCGCACACCGACCTGGCGCAGCAGCTGCAGCGGCACGTGCTGCCCGTCACGCATCGCGACTGGGACATACTCAGCCTGGCTGAGATCGGGATCATGGAGTTCAAAGAGCGATTCGGCGTGAAGCGGGTGCTGCACGAGGAGAGCCAGCCGCTGTTCCTCAAGCACCGCTGGTGCACGTCCTGCCTGTCCATCCACTCGGTGCAGCACCGCCAAGTCAGGGACATGCGGGACATGCACCTGAACAAGCCCGACCGCGTGGTGTCCCGGTTCTCGGTCAAGCTGGTGGCCGACCAGAGTGTCAAGTACATCGAGATGATGGTGCGGCATCACCTGAATGCCGCCTACCTGCGGCTCAAGTGCCAGAGTGCGGCGTATCTGCGGGTCGTCAGCTCGCTGAAGCCGCTTAACGAGGGCGGCCACGCCCCGCTCCATCTGGCCGCCCAGCGGGCCTATGAGAGTGTCTTCGACGTGGTCGCCTACATCCCGGCCACCATCTCCATCGGCATGCCCATGGTGAACGACCTGCGCAAGTACTGCTCGAGCACGGTCTCGGCGGTGGGTCTGCCCTTCTGCTCGGTCCATGTGCAGGCCGGCATGCCGGACGAGGGCCTCAGCTGCAGGCAATACAAGCAGAACCTGGAGCTCTGTGCGACGCTGATGTTCGAGGTGGCGCTCCTGCCGCCCGACTGCAAGTGCACCCAGATCCCTGACTTCTGCACGAAGCAGGGCAAAGCGGTCTACCACGACTTCATACGCATGATGGAGCCGAGCGCCCCCGACAGCTCCGCCTACCTGTACGAGCTCGACAAGACCGAGGTCAAAAAGCCAGGCGAGGATAGCCTGCCTACGGTGGATGACGTCCTATTGGGCAATTCGAATCTCATTCATCTGGACTAAGAGAGAGAGAGCCATGTTCGGCTCCAAGGTCAACCAAGTCTTTCGCTTTCCGTCCACTTTACTGTCTTGGTTCAATTATAGTCTCAATAATTCTCCACTTGCGCTGATAAAGCCCGCAACACGCGACGAATATGTTCTCAATAAAGCTGTACCAATGCCCCCCAAAAGCTGATAAGAACCTAGACCCAAACACTAGAACTATGCGATGGCCTCGCATGCCGCTTTATACTCTGGCTGAAGTTGCTCTGAGAGCGCCTGCCTAGCTGTTTGGCTAGTTAGCTTCATTCAAGACGAAAGCTAATATGCCCCTCAGTGAAATATTAGATTCGAATTCTAAAAAAGAACTTTTTAAAAATTTCCAGACAGCTGGCAGACAGCGTTTAAAAAAAAAAAACAAGAAATACCTGATTTGATAAGAGGTAGAAATTAATTTCTGATTAGCATATCAGAAAAGCTTTCGACCTGTTAATATAATTGGATGATAATAACTAAAAAAGGGAAATGGCTCAGGACTACCTTTGAGTATCTGGAGATAGATTCCCTAAATTCGGTTTCCTCTGCGCATGGACTCTGTACTCAATATTTATTCAATTCATTTCATTCATTAACTCAATTGGATCTAAAAAGCAGCTACTATGTGTGCAAGGTTAGCAAACTATATATAGAACTAAATTTAATAGTCTGCGAATTACGATTCAAACATCATAAATTTTGTTTGACGAAGAGCGAAGCCAATTCCCATAAAAAAAACTCACGTAAAAGCAAACAAGAGAGCGAGCGACGCGAAAAAGCTCTCTCAGTCGAAAAGCTCAAAGAGCGAGCGGCCGAAAACAACAATAATAATTCAAATGCCGGCGTACGCAGAATACAAAACTAAAAACTGGCGAGATGACAATTGAGAAACAAACAAAAACGAAACAAATATAAAGCAAATGCGACATTCGTGGCCCGCGGAATGTGGGAAGCAAAATACAAACTGAGAGAATGACAGAAACAAAACAAAACACGATAAAACGCAAATTGATCTGCGAGTGTGAAGCAAAGGCGAAAATGTTTATAAATAGGAATGGGCGATAGAGCAAATGTATGATTGGGTGTCTAATACCCTATTTACTTTAACAATGCGTAGAACTTCTGTACACATATATATTAAATATATGTATATATATATATATATATTAAATTATTATTAAATTATTATAAATTGTTTCTCATGTCATATATTCTTCGTTTCAATTAACATTAGATATTATTTATCTAATATCAATATATAGAGAAATTAATCTTCTAAAATGCCGCTTATTATGTGCCACACCCACCATATGTGCCGCTTCCCACTACACTCTGTTATCGCGCGCTGCCTCCCTCTCACTCTTACAGCCAGCTGCTCGTCTGGCTTGTCTTCCGCTCTCACACTCTCTTACTTATACGTCGGGCGATGTTGCCAACGATTAACCTTCGAGATTCTAGTTTGCTGCCGAACTACGTGAACTGTGGACGTGTCTAGCGGGAAATTGATTAGCCGTTCGATTGTGAACTTCGGTACATATTTTTGAAGGAAATCGTACTTAAAAAGTTATGAAAAAGTAATAACGTGGCTCTTAGGTGTTGATTTCAAGATGCTCATCAAGAAGCTGCAAATCGTGTCTAGCTATGTTCTGGTGCAGAGCTCCGGCCATAATGCCTTTCGTTGGTAAGTTTTAAGCAGGTACACAAACCCTCACATATACACGCATAACTGAAAATCACGTTCACGTTCTAGCTGTAAGGACCTCAGCTTAGATTGACTCTACGGGCTTACTCTACCATTAATATATATATTTTTCTTTTTATTGTTTTACGCTTCTGTTTCTTCAGACATTACGTAATATTCCTCAGACGAATATTTGCATATCATTATTCCATTTGCGACCCTAACCAATTGCCCATTAGGCAAATTACTGATCTATTTCTGTGATCGACTATTAAAAGTGCATATATGAAGGTGCATATGAACAATAGGAAAGATTTAGTAGGCGTAACCCACTTGATGCCTCTGATCACACACGTTCGCTTGCACCACGATAGTTTAGTTTGCTTTTCAACCCTTGTACTCATACGCAGTTGCGATAAACTGCGTCATGTAAATATTACATGCAAATATTTTCGCTCTTCGCTCTGCTAGCAAAGCCAACGTACAGCAAGTTCAAGAGCAATTACTGTAAGCAGAGCACCATAAATACTGTTTGGCTCAAGCTCTTATAGCGTTGTTACAGCTCTTCAGCTGGGACACTCAATCAACAGCAGAGTCAACAACCACAACTGCCATTATGTTGACCTACCCCAAAGCTTGGATTGTTCCAAATTACTTTTCATTTGTGTTTATTCAGTGCCTTCATCCCTTCTTCTCATTCTATTGCAGGCTGTCCACATCGAGTCCAGTTTTCCACAGCTACATACATCACATAGGCAAGGAGCCATTAGTCTATCGCAATGTGGGCCAACAGCTCGAGCTGGCCGCCTCGAAATTCGGCAGTACGGAGGCATTGGTCTCGTGTCACGAGGATAAGCGGTACACGTTCAGCAGCCTCCTCGCCGAGGCGGATCGCTTGGCCGCATCTCTGCGCAAGCTGGGCTTGAAGCGGGGCGATGCGGTGGGCCTCTGGGCTCCGAACTACGTGCAATGGTACCTGGGCATGATGGGCGCAGCTCGAGCCGGCCTCACCTCGGTGGGCATAAATCCCGCCTTCCAGGGACCCGAAATGGAATACTGCCTTAATAAGGTGGACATCAAGGCCGTCTTGGCGCCGGAAACATTCAAGAGCCAGAATTACTATGAGATACTGCGAGACATCTGCCCAGAACTGGCCGACTCGGAGCCCGGGAAGATCCGCAGCGAGAAGTTCCCGCATCTGCGCGCCGTCATCATCAATAGCCAGCAGAGTCTGAAGGGAGCTCTGCGCTTTGATGAGGTGCTGGACCTGAGCAATGCCGATGAGCAGGCGGAGATTCCCTTACTGCAGAAGGACATTCTGCCCGAAAGTCCCTGCAACGTACAGTTGACCTCGGGCACCACCGGCAATCCAAAGGCTGCAGTCCTGTCCCACCACAATTTCGTGAATAACGGTATTCATGTGGCCAACCGCAACGAGCTATCTGGCGAAAGGATTTGTGTCCAGGTGCCGCTGTTCCATGCCTTCGGCGTGGTCGGGTCCATCATGGCTGCCATGGCCAAAGGAGCCACTTTGGTCCTGCCCGCGCCCGGCTTTAGTCCTGCGGATTCGCTGAAAGCCATCGCCGAGGAGAAGTGCACTGTGATACACGGAACACCCACAATGTACGTGGATCTGGTTGCCATGCAGCGCAAGGTGCAAGAGAAGCTACCCAAGATCAGGAAGGCCATCACAGGCGGTGCAGCCATTTCGCCCCAACTTGTCCTGGACATCAAGGAGGTGCTTGGCGTGCAAACCGTCCACAGCGTCTACGGCCTGACCGAGTCCACGGCTGTGATCTTCCAATCGCTTCCCGGTGAGCGGGAAAACCGCGTGCTCGACTACGTCGGCCACCTAACGGATCACGTCGAGGCTAAAATTGTCGATGAGGAGGGAAGAATTGTGCCACTGGGCCAACCGGGAGAGCTGTGCGTGCGAGGCTACCTAACAATGTTGGGCTACCACGGAGACGAGGCTAAGACGAAGGAGGTCCTGGCCGAAGACAATTGGCTGCACACCGGCGATCAGTTCGTGCTGGAAGAGGATGGCTATGGCCGCATCGTGGGTCGCCTCAAGGAGATGGTCATCCGAGGCGGCGAGAATATATTCCCCAAAGAGATCGAAGACTTTTTCAACACTCATCCGCAGGTGATCGAGACCCATGTAAGTATCCTCAGCTGCCCATTCCTAACTCAACAGATGTTAAGTCCTCTTCAATCACTCTCCACAGGTGATTGGCGTGCCCGACGAGCGGCTGGGCGAGGAGCTGTGCGCGTTTGTGCGCCTCGAGAGCGGTGTCGACCCCAAGTCCTTCACCACCGAGACCCTGCGCGAGTACTCCAAAGGCAAGCTGGCCCACTTCAAGGTTCCGCGCTACGTGGTGCCCGTCGATGCATTCCCCAAGACTACCTCCGGAAAAATTCAGAAGTTTAAGCTGCTCAAACAGTTCGAGGAAACATTCCACCAGAAGCAGCAGCAGTTAGCCCGAGCTTAAATATTGTGTATCCCCGGTTGTGTCCTAACACGACCATCAAAGGCCTTTGTAGTTAAGAAAAGAATAAAGATTTTACATGAGTGCATTTACAATAATTCCAGAAAATTATCTCTTTAGTCCTGCCTGCAAAAATCGCAGAGTTTGAAGAGTGACTCTACTTCCATACTACAGCAGAGTTTACAAATAACTGTTTATCTCTCGTTGTGTCAGTCTCTTACGCATGCTCTTAAAAAACTCCGAGATCTAAGATTGTGTTTCCTTTGAACTCATTCGCCCTAGACTAGAACCGTAATTTTTCGAGTTTGGCGCTCTTATTCACAATCGCTTGCATGAGTTAAATCAAGCAAAAAGTGTACGCATGTATTGGTATGTATGGCAGTTTTGCGCAGGCTAAACTCATCAGTTGCGTGCTTGAATTCAGTGTGTGCGGTTGAAAATTATGTTCTGCGCGAAATATTCGGTTCATGAAATCAAAGACTGCAGCAATTCCTTGTATATACACGAGAAAATAAATAAATTCAACATCTCAGCATACGAAAATATTCTCCCAATTTGTAAATTTCGACAAAAGTCGCGAAAGTGAAGCCCAGCATAGAGCTTTTGCATCGGCTCATTGACAGAAGCTCATTGGGTGAACGGTAATCGTATCTCTTCCTACACGTTGTACTTTAAGCAACAGTCTCATCTCAAGGGGATCAGCACAAAACAAAAACTGAGAGAGGCGTTCTGCGTATGTGTATGTATTCGTGTACGTTATTATGCTTTTATGGGTTATATAGTCGTAGAAGCATGCGTAAAGCAAACTAAAAATTGCCACCTATGAAAACAACTATTTTACTACTTATTTATTTACTCGTATTTTATTAATTGATTTGCATCATGAATTTCATTAATTGATTTGCGCATTTTCATAAAATGTGCGACATTTAGCACTTACTCATATTCTCGTTTCAATTTTTTCTCTATAGCTTTCTAAGCCATTCGAAGTTATCTCGACACTGACCACCTAAAATACCGCTTAATAGATAACACGCCCACCCAGCCTAAATATGCGCTGCTTCCCATAATAGATTGTTATTGTGTGGGGAATTAAAATAAACCACTCTAAAAGAGCAGCAAGCTGTGTGTATTTTCAACCCCGCTACGGAGCTTCCTCTCTCAATCTTTTACTCAGCCGCTCTCCATGTGTCTTCCACTCTCGCACTCTCTTATTTGCACGATGTTGCCAGCGATTGAAAAGGTTTGCCAATTCCCAGTTTGCCTCCGAACTTCGTGAACTGCGGACGTGTCTAACGAAAACGTTTTATATTGAATTAACCATTGAATTGCGAACCTCAAAGCATAGCTTTGGTGAAAATCATACTTGAAAAGTTATAAGCAAGTGATCAAATTATTTTTAAAGTGCTTTGACTGCTTTCGCATTTTTGCGAAGTTCACAGGATGCTCATCAAGAAACTGCAAATTATATCTAGCCACCTTCTGCTGGGCCCCGGTCACAATACGTTCCGCTGGTTAGTGTCGCACTTAAACATACATATATTCCTATCTCAGCATACAGGTCCAGCTACAAGGATCTTGACTGTACCCAAAGATTAACTTCGTTGCGCATATGCCACATACGCACATTTCTTGTTTCACTTTCATTTCCCTCTCGCTCTTTGTGCTTTAGCTCAAAAGAATAATATTACGTAATATGTCTCAGATAATGTGAACTTATGTATTTCTTCATTCCTTCTACCACCTTTACAAATTGCTCATTAGGCAAATTAACTGATCTAATTTTGTAAAAATCAATTAATGGCGCATATCAAATGTGAATCTTTAACTACGCATCACCTTCTGAAGCACCTATACCCGCTGAAACTTTCCATGAACCATACAGTATTTTTAGTAGATGTAAACCACTTGATGCTAGAGAACGCACATGTTCTTCGTTGCGGCACCACTGTTTAGTTTGTGTTTTAATCGTTTTACTCATAAACGCTATTCAACAGATGTGATAAGCTGCGTACGTGTTACATGAATTTACCTATTCTCAATTATACGTTGTGCTCTCTCTAAGCAAAGCCAAACAAAAATATACAAGTTCAAGAGCAGTTAATGTAAACAGAGCGCCATAAAAAATTTGCTATAATCTATTTTCGGCGCAAGCTTTTATGGCTGTGCTACAGCCATTCAACTTGGACACAGAACCCACAGCAAATTCAACAACCGGAATTGCAAATATGTTAAGCACTCGAAAATTTATTATGAACAATTAATATTGGATTAATGTGCTGATAAATTGATAAAAATTGTATATAAATTAAAATTAATTCAAATTAATTAATTATGTATCCCCGTTTTTAGGCTGTCTACATCGAGTCCAGTTTTTACCAGCTACATACATCACATAGGCAAGGAGCCATTAGTCTATCGCAATGTGGGCCAACAGCTCGAGCTGGCTGCCTCGAAATTCGGCAGCACGGAGGCATTGGTCTCGTGTCACGAGGATAAGCGATACACGTTCAGCAGCCTCCTCGCCGAGGCGGATCGCTTGGCCGCATCTCTGCGCAAGCTGGGCTTGAAGCGGGGCGATGCGGTGGGCCTCTGGGCTCCGAACTACGTGCAATGGTACCTGGGCATGATGGGCGCAGCTCGAGCCGGCCTCACCTCGGTGGGCATAAATCCCGCCTTCCAGGGACCCGAAATGGAATACTGCCTCAATAAGGTGGACATCAAGGCCGTCTTGGCGCCGGAAACATTCAAGAGCCAGAATTACTATGAGATACTGCGAGACATCTGCCCAGAACTGGCCGACTCGGAGCCCGGGAAGATCCGCAGCGAGAAGTTCCCGCATCTGCGCGCCGTCATCATCAATAGCCAGCAGAGTCTGAAGGGGGCTCTGCGCTTTGATGAGGTGCTGGACCTGAGCAATGCCGATGAGCAGGCGGAGATTCCCTTACTGCAGAAGGACATTCTGCCCGAAAGTCCGTGCAATGTGCAGTTCACCTCAGGCACCACTGGAAACCCAAAGGCTGCCGTCCTGTCCCATCACAATTTCGTGAATAACGGTATTCATGTGGGCAACCGCAACGAACTGAGTGGCGAAAGGATTTGTGTCCAGGTGCCACTCTTCCATGCTTTTGGCGTGGTTATCACCATCATGGCAGCCATGGCCAAAGGTGCCACTTTGGTCCTGCCCGCGCCCGGATTTAGCCCTGCGGATTCGCTGAAAGCGATCTCCAAAGAAAAGTGCACTGTGATACATGGAACACCCACAATGTACGTTGACCTTGTTGCCACGCAGCGCAAGCTGCAAGAGAAGCTTCCTAAGATCAACAAGGCAATCACCGGAGGCGCCGCCGTCTCGCCGCAGCTTATTCTTGACGTCAAGGAGGTGCTGGGCGTGCAGGCCGTGCACAGTGTCTACGGCCTGACCGAGTCCTCGGCTGTAATCTTCCAATCGGTTCCTGGAGAGCGAGTCGACCGCGTTCTCGACTACGTCGGCCACCTAACGGATCACGTCGAGGCTAAAATTGTCGATGAAGAGGGCAGAATTGTGCCACTGGGCCAGCCGGGAGAGCTGTGCGTGCGAGGCTACCTGACGATGTTGGGCTACCACGGAGACGAGGCAAAGACGAAGGAGGTCCTGGGCGAAGACAATTGGCTGCACACCGGCGACCAGTTCGTGCTGGAAGAGGATGGCTATGGCCGCATCGTGGGTCGCCTCAAGGAGATGGTCATCCGAGGCGGCGAGAATATATTCCCCAAAGAGATCGAAGACTTTTTCAACACTCATCCGCAGGTGATCGAGACGCATGTAAGTATCCTCAGCTGCCTATACCTAACTCAACAGGTGTTAACTCAATCAATCAATCCTCAGGTGATTGGCGTGCCCGACGAGCGGCTGGGCGAGGAACTGTGCGCATTTGTGCGCCTCGAGAGCGGTGTCGACCCCAAGTCCTTCACCACCGAGACCCTTCGCGAGTACTCCAAAGGCAAGCTGGCCCACTTCAAGGTGCCCCGCTACGTGGTGCCGGTTGATGCATTCCCCAAGACTACCTCCGGAAAAATTCAGAAGTTTAAGCTGCTCGAACGGTTTGAGGAAACGTTCCACCAGAAGCAGCAAGCAGTACGAGCTTAAGTATTGCTCGTCTGCTAGCCCGACATTAAAGACTATGACAATCAACAGAATAAAAACTGTACAATGCATTTACTACAAACTACCATAATCCCAGAAAGTTATCTCTTTAGTCATTACTCAAATTGTCAGAATTATAAGAGTGTCTCTACTCTCATACTGCAGCAGATTTTTCAAATAACTGTTTATCTCTCTATGGGCTAGTGTCTCTTACGCACGCTCTTAAAAACTCGTAGATCAAAGATTGTGTTTCCTTTGAACTCATTCGCCCTAGACTAGAACCGTAATATTCCGAGTTACGCACTCTCTTTCCCAATCGCTTGCTTGAGTGAAATGAAGCAAAAAGTGTTCGCGTGTATTGGTATGCATGGCAGTTTTGCGCAGGCTAAACTCATCAGTTGCGTGCTTGAATTCGGTGTGTGCGGTTGAAAATTATGTTTTGTGCGAAATAGTCGGTTCATGAAATCAAAGACTGCAGCAATTCCTTGTATATACACGAGAAAATAAATCTATATCAATTCAACATCTCAACATACGAAAATGTTATCTCAATTTGTAAATTTCAACAAAAATCGCGAAAGTGAAGCCCATCAAAGAGCTTTTGCATCGGCTCATTGACAGAAGCTCATTGGGCGAACGGTAATCGTATCTCTTCCTACACGTTGTACTTTAAGCAACAGTCTCAACTCAAGGCGATCAGCAGAAAACAAAAACTGAGAGAGACGTTCTGCGTATGTGTATGTATTCTTGTAAGTTATTATGCTTTTATCGCGTTTTTTCGGTTTGGTTTCGTGCTCTTCCCAATCGATTGCTTGAGTTAAATGGAGCAAAAAGTGCTTCTCAGTAGGAAAAGGTGCTTCTTTTGAATTGAACGTGTGTGGTTGATTATTATACGTAGACATTGTGCTCAACTTCAATCCCAACTGGACTTTATTCCAAATTTCCAGTGAATCCTTGAAATCCATAAAAAAAGCCGTTTAGTTTTTGAAACATTTACTATTTTATTTTAGGGTTTTGAAATGATTTAGCAAAAAATATTGTAGTTTTCATTTGATTCTGTTTTTCTGCTTATCCGACAGCTCTTTATGCTGTTATACTGTTATACGATCTGCCGCCGGCTTTCTCATCTAAATTCTTTCACCTCACGCACGAATTCTGTTCTGCTCGGTAGGGGGCGGGGGTACGGGTGCGGGGCATAGAGATAAAAGTAACATCGAGTATCTGAATAGTACTTAAGAATTAATGACAATGCTGCGTGTTATAGACATCTCTTTTAGCATATCCGCTTAGCCTATGCCGGGGATTAGATACAGTTACAAATACAGTTACAATCAGTGATAACAAATTAAAAATGTAAGATTAAAACTAAAGACTAAGAACTAAACGTAATATTATTGTGTATATCCGTACGCGTATAGATATATAACCTAGTTGATTCTTTCTCTATAATCCTGACTCTAAAAACTAAATAATAAATAATGCTCTCTCAATAGATTTCACAAAAGAAACACACGCACAAAATGAATCATAATTAAAGCTTAAGTTCGGAGCTAAGAACTCCGTAACATTTTACAGTTTCCGATTAGTTTAGTTTCGGGTCGTAAACCCCTTCTACATAGCGGGCTTAAGGACATCAAGTGATTTTAATTCTTCCTTCTCTTATATAGTTTTACCTAACTTTGAGCTCAATGGGATATACGTGGGCTAGGGGCTTTTATAATTGGAGTCTGGCATAACATTCACTTTCACATATAGGTATATATGCTGCTTTAGGGTTAATAATATAGTTGTAAATTGTGAATTGTTTATAAGTTAATAAGTTGAATGCAATTCTAGAATCCATATACTGCTTGAGCTAAATGCCTAGACCTCAGGCAGAGTTCGAAGAGTGGCTCTAGAGCCATACTGCTGCAACTGTTATACTGTCATACTGTTATACTACTTTACTATTTACTCGCATCGCATATGCGGTCTCTCATTGAGTGTGCCACAAGTGTGCCTCATTTTTGTTTTGTTTTTTATATATTTTTTTCTCTCTCTTGCGAAACTCATTCCAAGCTCTCTCGAGAGACTGTGACGGATCATCCACTCGCTGTGCTCGTGGGTAGGCTTAAAATGTCCCTTCTTCCTGTGTATTATCATAGCCGCAAATGAGAAATTATATACACACATAAACAGATATATATGTGTCCAATGGCCAATTTACTGAAGCGCCACGTGATGAAATTATTTACAGGAAACTTTAGTTTAATCCGATTTTCAGTTATTTTATGCTTATTGCTAGTCCATCTTCATTGTCCATCTTCTTCTATCGCTTCGCTTATGTTTTCTTTGCGCCAAGCCTCGCCTAGGTTCAGTTTCACTTTTCTTGCCCATTGAATTGTTCGACAATTTATGCGCGTTCACACTTTAAAAGCTATCATCATCGTAGTCATCCTCCTCCTCCTCCTCCTCCAAGTCGCCGCCCACAATCAGCTCCTCCTGCTGCGCATCGGCGTCTATTTCGTAAGCCTCTTCGGCCGCGTCGGCAATCTGCTCGATGACGGCGCGCTCCTCGTAGCCGACGCCATCATTAAGGGCTGCTGCTGCTGCTGCTGTTGCCGCCGCCTGTCATGCAAGTGAATGGGCCGCGGCGGCATCCGCATCGGCCGCATCCTCCGACCAGCTAACCTCCATGGGCGTGCCGTTCAGGCTGTTGATCTGCTCGATCATGAGCGCCTCCTCGATGGACATACGCGACGGCTGCTTGGGACGCTTGGAGAGGGTGCAGCCCGCCGCTGACGCTGTGCTGGATGCGGACGAGCTGCGCATATCCTCGGACGACGCCGAACAGCTCTCGTCTTCGGAGTTCGCGCCCGATACCATGGCCTCGCCGGCCGATTCCTGTATTTCCTGGAACTTCTTCAGGGACTTCGGATAGCCGTCCATGCTGCTCATCAGCTTCATGGCGGCGGCGCTGCTGCCGGCGCTGCTGCGTGTCCGCAGCTCCACGCTCGGCTCTGCCGGCTGCGGCGAACTGGAGCACAGCTCATCCGCATGCCAATCCGGCAGGGTCGCCTCGCTGTTCGGCTTTTGCCGCTGTGAGGCGGGCGTGGCCACGGCGACGGCGGCGGAGACCATGGCCTTGGTGCAGATGGAATGAGAGCGGGTACGGGATAGCGGTTGCGGCGACTCCGGCTCCTGACTATGGTCGCGCAGCAGCGTGTTCGCCGACATGCTCTGCGAGAGCGGATTGGGCCCATTGCTGTGCCCGTTCTGGCCCTGGTGGCCCTGGTGGCCCTGATGTCCAACGATGGCCGCGTTGGCGCTCTGCGAGAGCTGGCGCCGCTGTGTGGGGCTGCGCTCGCTGGCGCTGCGCAGCGAGCCGGCACGGCGCACCAGCTTCGAGGCGGCCACCTGCGGCGTCTCGTCGTCCATTTCGAGCACCCAGCTGACGGAGTCGTTGCGCTCGATGACGCCCTTGATGATCGGCGAGGCGGGCGGCGACGAGTGCGGCGCACTGTGCAGCGAGTCGAGGCTGAAGCGGGCCGAGTTGTATGATTGATTGAGAGAGCTATCCTGGGAGGAATTGAAGAGCTGCTCGTGCAGCTGGGCCTGCAGCAGCTGCAGCTGCTCGGAGCGCTGCTTCAGATGGTACTGCAGCTCCTCCTTGTCGCAGGTGAGCCGCTTGCGCTTGATGCTCTCGTGGTTGAAGGCCTTCTGCATCTCCTCCATCTGCCGCTGGATGTCTCTGTGGGCGGGTCAAAAGAGAGAGAGAGAGAGAGAGAGAGAGCAGTTAGAAAGGGTTCGACAAAGAGGGGAGAGGGGGCTCCGGCTTACTTCTCCCTTTCGGTCTTGGCCTCCAGCTCGGTGCGCAGCATCTCGTTCTGGGCCTCGAGCTTGGTCAGGCGGCTGCTCAGGCCGCGCTGCTCCTCGGCCTCGCGCTTCAGCTCGGCATTCTCCTTGGACAGATCGGCAATCTTGTCCTGCTTCATGTCCAGTACGTGGCGCAGGCTCTCCGCCTCGCGCTGCCACAGCTCGGCGCTGCTGTCGTTCAGGCTGCTGCTCGGGCTGCGCTGCTGCGAGGAGTTGCGCAGCACGCTGATCTCGTCCTCGGACAGGGCCAGGCGGCCGCGCAGATCGCGCTCCTTGTGCTCGGTGCTGGCTCGCAGCGTCTGCAGCTCCTTGGTCAGCGACTTAATGCGCTTCTGCAGCTCCTCCTCCCGCTCGGCGCACTCGGCCAGCCGACTGGCATGCACGTTCTCCTTGTGCGTGAGCTGCTCGTGCAGCTCCTGCTGTCGCGCCTCCTGTTCCTGCAGCCGCGTCTGCAGCTGCAGTACCTGCTGCTCGGCGGCTGCCAGCTGCTGCTGCTTGTGGCGCAGCTGATGGGCGACCTCCTCGTGGTAGGTCTGCAGGGCCTGCTTCTTCTCCTCGTCCTTGGCCAGCAGCTGGGACTCCAGCTCGCGGAGCCGCTCCTTCGCCATCATCTGTACCTCCTGCACTTTGTCTTGGGCTGCACGGGGGGAGCAAAGCAGACTCGTTAGTTCTCCGACCTCGGAGAGGGGGGCCACAACTCACCTTGCTGCAGTTCGCTGCGCTGCAGATGCTCCCGCTCCTGCTGGCGCTGCGTCCACTCGAGGTCCTTCTCGTGCAGCTGCTGGCGCAGCTCCTCGCAGCTCTGCTGCGTCTTCTGCAGCAGAGCAATCGTCTCGCTCAGTGAGCTCTTCGTGGCGATCTCCTGGCTGCTCAGCGTGTCCATCTGGAGGAAGAGAGAAGGAGGGGGAGGATTTAGCTAACATTCGACTTGGCTACCTGGCTATTGTTGTGCCGGATTGAAGTGTTTTTCTAGTAGTTCGCACTTGGATTTATTGTATTCCTGCGAATGATTTACGATGGGAAACTTCCCAGGGCAATAAACGAGAGAGAGAAAGAGAGAGAGAGGGAGAGAGTATCCCTGCTAACTGTTTTTTAAACGATTTCTAAATCATCTTTGATGAGGTCGAGAGACAGGGAGAGGGAGAGGGAGAGCCCTCACTCGTGTTACCTGTTGCTCGAACTCGCTCAGCTCGAGGATATTATCCATGTAGTCGCTGGAGATGCCTGATGCCGACCAGCTGATCAGATCAAAGTCCATCGTCTGGTCGGAGATCTCCTCGTTCGGAAACACAAAATTGTCAAACATTTTTGTAGAATTTCGCTGATCACGCGATCGTGTTGAACACGACGAATACTTGAAGTCGACTGATGCCCGAGAAGCCTCCTCGACGACTTTTATAGGCAGCCGCAGGTAGCCGCAGGC
>JABVZY010000326.1:5968821-5991609 GCA_020883555.1 Drosophila nannoptera | reverse complement strand
TGGAGAATTGTTTAAGTTGATGAAGAACATAACACGATTTGTGCGCTCGCCCCGCAGGGCTGTAGAGAACTAGTTCTGCGATCCGATTGGATTCCGAAGCTTGGGAGTTCCACTAGTTCATTAGCTAAGATTAAAATGGAAGCTGAGCCCTTTAAAGAATTCTTGAAAAACAATCAGCAGCAGTTTATGAAATTGAACTCGAGTAATCCTCTCCTACCTTAGCTTAACAGGAGCAAATTTGGCCATCTCTGACGGTCTAGAGTTGCCAGACTCCGATGCTAATCCACCAGCATTATATTTCATAAGGTTAACGGCTAAAAGATATCACGCAAATTATATCTAATATTTTTTGAAAGTATTTAATTACCATTTATTTAAATATTTAATTACCTTACCGTGCATATCTTTTGTTTAACTAAAATTTCTCTTTCCTCTGTTAAGTTACATTTTGACGTTCTGCAGCCCTGGTCAATGAAATAGGATCCATGTGGATGGATGGATCAATATCCACAACTCCCTGGCTGTCAATGCATTTATTTATTAGATTTTAAATGCAATAATTATTAGTTTTATATGGACAATGAAGCGCCAAGCGTCATCATGAGTCGTGTGTGTGGCGCGGTCTGAATGCCTGAACAGGCACACATACACACACACCCTCACACCCTCATACGTAAATACGATACGAGCTGTAGACTGCGACTCCACCAAAACATTGCGTCCACTTGTGTGGCGCTGTGGCCGCTTCTTGTGTCTGCCCGGCTGCCCCAAGTTGCGTTTAATATGCAAACGTCGGCCAGCGTTGCATGTGCAACAACAGTAGCTGCCAAACTGTAAACTCTACTCATTCAACGAGTCGATTTGAGCTGAATGTGAGTGTGCGTGTGCCTGTGCGTGGGTGTTGGCTTCAATTTCCAGCTTAGCTCCCGACTTTCGAGTTTCGAACGCAAGCAGCACTCTTTGACAGTTCAGCGACAGAGATTTATGCGCGGTAATTTCCCACTTTATTACAGTTTAAAGTTGCATTTTCATAAGTTTTCCCTCGCTGCCATTTACATCAATTTGGCTCATTGACTGCGCGCATAAAATCCAAGAATGGAAATCATCGTCGTCGTCGCAGTTATGCTGAGATTGATCTAGCCATTAAATGGAATTGATACTATCTTAAAGACACTTCTTTTCACATTAATTGTGAATTTCTGGACTAGTCTGTCGCACTGTGAGATATGTTCTTCTGCTTGATACAGGTTTATTCACTCGGAAAAGACGCGAATGACGTTTGGAAAGTGGACAGAGATTTACAATGAGTTTCTTTCCTGTGAATTCTGCTTTACCAGCCGACCTGGGGTTACTTTTAACTAGGCCTAGATTCAGTCTCGATCCTCTTAGCATTCAAGGCTGTTAGACACTCAGCCAACACGCCGCATGTTAGCTAATATCCTCTTGTCTGCAACCATGCAACATAAATTCACACATAAAATTAGATATATATCTATATAAATAGCTCTTATGCTTCCCTCACTCAGATCTCTATCTATATGTTTTCCTAGATTCGGTAATAAATCAAGCCACATGGAGCATAAATCATTTTGGGCCAAGTAAGAACTTTTAACTATGCAAAGCGAGTTGTTTTAGCCTTAGCCTCACGTCTCAACCGAACGTTTTGACGCCTTCGATTTGTGTTTAAAGCCAACTGCCTCGAGTACCTCAAATCATCCACGCCCACGCCACCGACTATGCCTGCACAGGGAACGATAGAGAGGGACAGAGACCCAAAGCCTACATATGCTCCAACGTTCCTCTTGCTGGGGCTTTATTTTTTAACGGTTCAACGGTTATTCTAATTTATGTTGCACACACAAACACACTTGCGTTGATTGGGCAATTCACAATTTGCCAGGCCGGCGAAAATTAAGTGCGCAAAGTCAATATTTCAATTTCGGGAAAACACAAAAAAAAAAAAAAAATGTAGAAAAATTAAAATAATTTGCATATGAAGTGGTGGTTGCATGCTGCATGTGGCATGATTAGAAACCAGCTAACCAGCTGGGAAGGCGGCATATGCTCTGCCTACGCATCAGGTTGTTGCACGTTGCAAGTTGCTGCTTGCTGCCTGCAACCTAACGACTTTTAAGCGGCACTTTGTAAATGAGCTTCAAATGGTCTCGCCAGAGACTGTGATTCAGCTTTTCGTCTGAATAATTATGTTATTAATTGGATTTATGTGCAGTTGTTTGTGCAACATGCCCCACAGCAAGCGCACAAACGAAATTTGCATGTTTCTTGCTTTGGCCCTGGCATGTTTTTTTTTTTTTTTTTTCTAAAATCCCGCTGCTTCCACGGCCTTTTATCTTATTCTGATTTTGGGGGCGGGGCTCTTATCGCTGCACAACTATTTTCGAATCTATCGAGAGCGTGATTTACGTTTTTGCAGCTTATTTTCAGTTGGCTTTTTCGCTAGTGGGCGTCCCTCGGGGTGTCTCTTGATATCCCCATATAAACATTTAATTCTTTTTTTGTGTTATAGCTTTTGGCGCTGCGCTTGATCTTCTTGTCGCGATAATCCGCGCAATGGTAATAAAAAATTGAAAAAACTGAAAATTGTCAACACGCATTTGAACTTATTTTTAGAGCCTGTCGCAATCGGATTTATTTTTTTTTTTTTTTTTTAGTTTCACCATAATTATTATGTTATGGATTGTCTAACAACTTCATTAGGCACTCGGGCAGAGAGATTGCTATCGTATCAATGACAGGCTTTGTTCAGGGCATAGCAAAGATTAGCTGGTAATACCATTGTTAAAAAGGTTCTCCAATTTGTCTCAGAAATTGTAATATAAGTCGAAGTGGATCAGGCAATCATGAAGTTAAGCCCTCCCCTACAGAGAGAGCCAGCCCACTTCTATGCGGAACAAAAACAACTAATAGCTTATTTACATAAAGAAACGTCTAATATAATCAGACCACTGGCTTCCCAATAGAGATGTTATCAGCTTGGCGAATCGTCTAGTCTAGCAACAGATGCTAAAGAGTCAAGCGTTTCCCAGTGCGATGATGCAGCAGGTTTCCAGCTGCAGGAAATTTTTTTTCATTATTATTTGTTTCCACTCACTCTCGCTATGCTCACTTAACTGTCTATGGTTCGGGTCGGGTGCGAATCATGTTTGGTTTTTATTATGATGACACGAACACGTTGGGTTGAGAGTCGTAAAATTTCGCACGCGTAACAGCACATTAATGTCGAAATATAGTACATAAAACAATCTAAAATTAATTTATATTTTTTGTGTCTTCATTTCTAGTTGCTAATAATAAATCACAGCAGTTTTGATTTTAATAAGATTGCACATATGTATATACAAAAATATCTTTTCTAATTAGACTTCATGTTGTGACGAAGGGAATTAAGCACGCTTCCATCTCTATCAACGAGCGCAACCAGAACAGCAGCAGCAACAACAATAACCCAGATGTGTGTAGTTGCCATATCGCCCAAAGGGGAGAGCGCACACGAACCGCAAAATACGCAGAAACCACTGCAAAAATCAGCACACCCACAATATGTCAAAGTGTGCACATGTGTGTGCGTGTGTAGAATTTAGTGCACGTCTTGGGTTGCGCTTCAGTTACCTTCGACAAAGGAAAGGCAGCGACGCCAAAGCTTGCGCACGCAGCAGCAGAGGCGGCGTCTAACGGCGTAACGAAGGCGATTCTCAATAAATGAAGATATATATGTGTGTGTGAGTGCAGTCTCACAAATCGCTGCTTCTGTTTCTCGCGCTGCCTCTACTGATGTACACTGTCCGAAAGGTTTGCGCGCGCGCTGCTGATGATAACAACAACAAGAAGAGTAACAAAAGAAGCGCAACAAAATCAGAGTGGCGTAGATAAGCGTGAACGGACACACACACACACACTCAAAAAACGCTCTCACACACACATCCACAAAATCAGACTAATAGACGTCCTCATGCGCACGCAATGGGAATGCAGCTGTGTATGGATGGCCACAGAAAATGGTGTAGAGCAAAACAAATTAAAATGAAAGGTGTGTGATGAAATTGATAACAGAGCACTCCTCTAGTTGTGGTTGTAGTGATAACAGTTTGTTTGAGCAGAGCGATAGAAATTAACCCTCTCTCTTTCTCTCTATCTCATTCTGATTCTCTTTTTCTTGGTCTATCTGACTCATAAAGGTAATAGGCGGTCGAAGGTTCATTTTAATTCCATTAATCATCATAATTATAACAATAATTTGATTATAATTCTGACTAATTCAAAATAAACGTAATACATGGCTCCAAAAAATTATGCGCGCGGTCAAAATGTACAATTTGTCCACTACGTCCTCCTTTGGTGCTAAACCGCACCTGTGCTTGGCGAACAGCAACACTAACAGCAGTGGCAGCAGCATTCAAGTGGATTTTTGTTTAAAACACGGGCATCAAAAATGTCAGAAATTTGTATGCAGAGATAAGCGACATTCAAGTATTTTCCAAACATAATAAATATTTGATTTTATAGTGTGTATTTATAATTGTTTTCATTTTTTTAGTTCAATTAATGGCGCGCGCAACACAAAAACACACAAACACAGCTAGACAAGCGACATGTACATATGCACACACAAACACACACATTGCAGCATAAAACTGGCGAGAGGCTGAGAATAAAACTGTAATCGTAATCCCTGCAGAGCAAGAGTAAGAGCAGCAGCATATACAACACCAAAAACAACAACAACGACGCCAGCCAAGACTCTTTCGGCAGCAGCGCGCAGCGAATGAGAAGTAGCGTAGTATGAGAAGAAAAAAATTTTCTTTCAACCAAACGTAATTGCACTGCTGCTGGGCTTAATTTTGCAATGGTAATGCACATTAAACTGTTTGAAAGCTACTCACGCGTACAATTTAACACTGCTGGTCTTCTTTTGTGGCCAGTTTGTTTACTTTAATGCACCATAAGTATGTGAAATTTGTTATTTATTTTAAATTGTTTATCATGAACTGCACACACGACGACGACGACAACGACGAACGACCGACGACAGACACGAAGTGTGTACAACACGAATAAGCTACAATATGTGTATTATACAACACTGCTGTGCTGCCACTTGGCGTATCAAACCTATTCGTTAAATTTTTTTTTTTTTAATACAATAACCAAATCTAAATTTTAAACACAATATGAATGACACCAATCCATGCACAAGTGTAGCTGTTTCCAAGATTAGTATCCATTACTATTGAAATAAAATATAGCACCGGTCTGTCTGGCAGCATTGGCTGATTTCGTACTGTTGAAATAAACCAAGACGAAGAAAAGATTTTAAACTTAATAAAAAAATTTGTGGTTTTTTGTTATTTATTCTTTTTTAAGAGCAATTCGTTAATGATGATCATATAATGTGTTGGAACCCTAATACTGGTTGTTACTTTCCTCACATTGCGAACTATATTTGAATATTTTTACTGGCGGTTTTTAATTGGTGTGATGCTATCTATAATCGATAGCATCGATAATAACGATAGTGTAACACAACAGTGGCTGCAGAACCCGCTCTTGTTTTTAGAATTTCATTTTTCATTTGTTTACTATTTAACAATAAATTAATCGGTTCAGCAAAATGCAAGAGTGTCCGTATGGAGAGAAATGCTACCGCAAAAATCCCATTCACTTTGGTGAATATTCACATGAGCATTGTACTGTTAAACAATCATAGTCCTGTGTTTAAGTTCTAATGACATTTCTTTCCCCCATTAGTGGATACAATTTATGCCAAAGGCTTTAAAGCGGGTACCAATGAATATGATATACCACCTAAGTATTCCAGTGATCTTATCAATATACAACTCAAGTTGTTGGAGAAGTTGTTTCCACAGTTAACTAGCAGCGAAGCAAAGCCCAAATCAGCAGCTACTGCTAAACCGAAAGCTGCTCCCAAGCCGGGGTCTGAAGCTGCACAAGCCGCCAAACAAGAACTACCAGCTGCTACTCCCAGCACTAGCAGCAATGCGGCCACCAAAGAAGCTAGCAGCAAAGACAATTCGAATCTCGCAAAGAAGCAAAAGCTAACCGAGCGCAACATACGGGATTACATTCCAGTAGTTGTAGAAAAGGGACGCATGGCCAGTAAACTGGAACGGGCAGCGCCCTATAATATGTTCCTCACAGCCATCACAGACTCCAAGCCAACACATAAGGAACCGCTTAGCATTACGCTACAGGAAATACTCGATGAGAGCCTGGGCGAGATTGAATCCAGCGTTCAAATCAACTTTATGATCGACATTGGCTGGTTACTGGGTCATTATTACTTTGCGGGCATACTGTAAGCTGGTATAGTATATATCTTTTGCTTCAGGCAGATATTGATTCTTTTCCGGCATTAATAAAAATATCTTAATTCCACTAATCTGCAAGTGAAAAACCCCTTCTGGTACTCTATGGCGATGAATCTCCAGAGCTGCTGGGTATAGGAAAATTTAAGCCACAGGTGACGGCAATTAAGGTAAATATGCCTACTCCATTTGCCACGTCCCATACGAAGATGATGTTGCTTGGGTATGCTGATGGCTCGATGCGTGTCGTCATATCCACGGCCAATTTGTATGAAGATGATTGGCACAACCGTACTCAGGGTTTGTGGATCAGTCCCCGATTGCCGGCACTGCCCGAGAGAGCAGACACGGCCGCTGGAGAAAGTCCGACTGGATTCAAGCAAGATCTTATGCTATATTTGGTGGAGTACAAGGTTTCGCAGCTGCAGCCCTGGATTGCGCGTATACGTAAAAGTGACTTCAGTGACGTTAAGTGAGTAGAACTCCACTTTGATGAATCTATTCTATTATATTCTTCTTCAAAGCGTGTTCCTCATTGGCTCCGTTCCTGGTGGTCATCGTGAAAGCGCTGTACGTGGACATCCCTGGGGCTGTGCCCGACTGGGTTCGTTACTAGCCAAGCATGCAACACCAATAGAGGATCGAATACCTGTCGTTTGTCAAAGCTCCAGTATTGGTAGCCTAGGCGCCAATGTGCAGGCCTGGATACAGCAGGACTTTGTTAATAATCTTCGCAAGGACTCAACTCCATCGGGTCGACTACGTCAGATGCCACCCTTTAAAATGATTTATCCCAGTTTCGGCAACGTCTCACGAAGCCATGATGGCATGCTTGGCGGTGGTTGTCTTCCCTATGGAAAAAACACAAACGACAAACAACCTTGGCTCAAAAATCATCTGCACCAATGGAAATCTGGCGATCGCCATCGTTCGCAAGCGATGCCCCACATCAAGAGCTATACACGCTTCAATTTAGAGGAACAGTGTGTCTATTGGTTCGTGCTAACTTCAGCAAATCTATCGAAGGCTGCTTGGGGTTCCTTTAACAAAAATTCGAATATACAGCCATGCCTACGTATCGCCAACTATGAGGCTGGAGTTTTGTATCTACCGAGATTTGTGGTTTGTTAAGCTCGTAATGTCTGTATTGGTTTTTTAAAACTATAAATCTACACTTATTGCAGACTGGCGAGGAAACTTTTCCATTAGGCAATGCACGCAACGGAGTGCCTGCCTTTCCTTTGCCCTACGATGTTCCTTTAACGCCGTATGGAGCGGATGATACACCCTTCCTCATGGATTATCTGCAGGGTTGAAACGTGATGAATAAATGTATGTAAGATTAACAGCATTAAACTGAATACCAACAATAAACTAATCCCGTTTCTTAATTATTGAGTTGAAAGGAGCCGCCAGATGTGTTTTTTTTGGTATTTTATCGATAACATCAGTGTTGTAAATTTATAAGTCAGTAACCTCTCAAAGTCTAGACTTTTTGCAAGTGCAATACATATGAAATGAAATCTCTTATGTTTTATTCAAACTCTCATTTATTTATATAATATTAAATTATATGGAATCTATAGGCTATTCATTGTAGTGCTGATTAAAACCGTTGAATTCTTTCTGTTAATAACATAGTCGTGAAATGTTAATCATGTTACTGTTAAAAACAGATGTTAGACAAAAGAACGAGCGAAAAATTAGTCACTCGTCGTCGATTTTTCGCACACAACTGTTCTATAGCAGCGGTAAACTGGTAATCAACAAATTGAACACTACTATTACAAATTTGTGGTAAGTGTACTTAAAAAATTACGATTTCTGATTCTATTAGTGTCTGTGCTAAATATCTATGTGCTTTTCGTAATACAAAAAATGTGCGTAAAAATTATATCTACACCAAGTGCTACAGTTTGTGCAATGCCAAGTGCAGCGTTAAAGTGCCGGCTGCTTCGTTGATTGGGTGGGGTTACAGTTCCTTCGGCAGGCTGTCTGGAATTCTAAAATGGCACGTCCATGTACTTTTGCGTGTGTATGTGTGAGTGTAGGCGTGAAATTTCGCTCGAGGACAAGAGACAGCTGTGTTGTTGACGGTTGCCGGCTATCCAACCAATTTGTATATTGAGGCTATTTTTATATGAATCATTTTTGTTTGTTAAATTAAATACACTCACAACGACCATTAATATGTATGTAACGTGCAGCTTTCTTAACGTGTGAATGTGTGTTTGTGGTATATTTTTAATGATGATTTCATTTACAATTTAATTTTACTTGCTGATATACACAAATTCTTATACTACTGTAAACGTGCTAAGGCTAATGTGCAATAGTTAATAGTGTCCATAAATGGTAGGTTTAACAGCGCATAGTTTATAGAATTTCTCAGCTGTTTGGCTGTTTGCCGCTCTGCATACTGTTGTTGTTGTTCTTACTCTCTGACTCACCCCGACCACTGACTAGAAAGTTTACGCAAGAGCGAACAAATGTGTGTATGTGTGTTTTCACATGAAATCAAAGATGGCTAAAAAGCGCTATCAGGAAAAAATATAAATGAAAACACTCATACATAGATAACATATTCAATTTTTTTACCCCTCACTTGCTGCGTGGCTTTTTGGCTTTGGTCATAAACACGCAGCAGGTTTAATTTCTAATTAATTGTTATATGAGACGCGCATCAAGAGCGCTCATAACGGAAAAGCTTCCATAGACATTTTATCTCCCGTTGCATACATGTGTACGTTGTTGTGTGCACTCTTAATGCGTTTGCCGATCGCTAAAGAACAACAGCCACACGCACACTCCCATTTACCGCATCAACATCCTATAATAACTCGTCTCTGTTGTGGAGCGAAAGTTGTTAGTACAACCGGGCTTATTCTCACTCTAATTGCCAAGATTTATTTGTAAGTTATTGCATTTAAAAGCAACAACAATAACAACGACCACTACTAAAACCACAGCCTGCCTTACGCTAGGCCGGTGCAATAAACTCATTGTTGCTGCCGCTGCAGTTACAAAAACAAACGTGTGGACAGTTTTTTGCGTTCTCTCTCTCCCGCTCTCTCGTTGTCTTCTCTCCGTGGACGCGCAAACTCTTTTTAACATCAATGTTGCCATTACCACCGTGAAGCTTTCTCCGCCACAGCTTCATTTCAGCTGTTGTTGACCCTGTAGCCGAAGCAAAATGTTGTCTCCGAATTTTTAGGTGCTTTCGATGCGCATTCAGTCGCTCAACCAAATTTGGACAATACGGGCTGAAATAAGCTGCAAATATTATTATTAAACGACATTGATCTCGTCGAAACTCATAGTTAAGGAGTGTTACTGACCTCCTGTTAAAATTGAAATAGAAAAACAAGCTGTGCCCATACGACGGCTAACATGACCTTAACATTTACATTGCTCTGTTAAAGGGAATGCGCTCCCGCTGTGCGGTCACTCACTGATTTCGAGTCCTGTGAGTGCGTGCGCGTGTGCTGCCCTTTTTTTTAGGGTGTGTTCAGTTGAACAGCAGCTGTGGAGCTTATTGCGTATGTGTGCGTGTGTGCAATGCGTGTGACCCAGTTGGGTGCTAGCCGTGCCCCGTATCGCTTTGTCCAGGCCCTTTGCATTAACCATTGAAAAGTGCTTTAATTTGCTAATTTGTTGCACGTCAAACGCGAAAAACAATAGTGGGGGAAAATATATCTGCGTTCAAGTGCGTGTGAAACGATTTGCGTTATACGATATAGGAAGCACAAGGAGTGGTTTGCTTTACAGCTACTTTCTTTTCCTTTTGCGGCTTTCGTCATTCGCCTAACCAATTCTTGTATGGCTGCTAGACTTTGTGTTCCTTGTTGTTGCTGTTGTTAACGAGAATGAGCTGAAGTGCAAAAAAAAAAAAGAAGAGAAAAAACTCGGAAATTGCATAATCTTAATGTGATACCTACTTAAATCGTTCATATACCCTTCTTTAAGTACCCATAAAACCTCAAACAACACGAGCCGCAAAAATGTTCTCATGTTGTTGTGCAAATCCGAAAACAGCCAAAAAGGATAAGGACAAGGACAAGGGCAAGGAAAAACAGTCTAAAAGCGATGTGGAAAACAACGAACAGGATACACAGGAACTCAAGTTGAATGGCCAGGTGTCAAGTCCCGAGCCGCCAGCCCACCCTGAGCCTGAACCACAACCTGAGCCTGAACCTGTAATTGAACCCGCAGCTGAATCGAAAATCGAACTAGCTACCGATATCAAAATCGAACCCGCAGCCGAAACACCACAGGATTCTGTCAATATAAAGCCCCCAACTGGTATTCACAATATGAATTATATACATATAACATCACATAGTTATAGATACACAAATAGCTGTGCCGCTTAAATACTTCTCCGCTCTGGGTATCTGTTTGTTGTGTGCTGCACCCGGCGGCAGGTCCCTGGTGACACCAAAGCCCTGCCGAGGACCTGCGCTTACAATTAGCTTATTTTTCATTTCCTATTTTGCGTCACCAGCCAATGCTATGGTAGTGTATATGAAAGGCACAGGATCCGTTAATGTATAAATGGGAGCTCATTGGGAAGGGAAGGGTATCGAGCTATCTCCCTGTAAGGGCAATTAGGAATGAAAACATAATTATATTAATTATTGAATTCAGTTACCCGATCACATATATTTCTATATATACCTGTATGTGGCATTGTGTCGCATCTCCGCAGCCCTTGAAGTAGACGCTATCAACGCCGCCTCGTCGTCGTCGCCCACGCAGCGTTCAGCGCACTCATCCACCTCCACAGCACCGCCCGCTTCGATGACCAGCGCCACTGAAGATGACCATACGCCGATCGCAATGCCACAGCAGCATCAGCAGGAGACACAGACGGAGCCACAGCATACGCCAGCGCCGCCCACGAAGAGCTGCCTGTCGCGGCACAATTCGACGCATCAGTCGATCAAAAAGAAAGTGAACATTAGTAATCGGGCCGAGATCATAGAGCCTGAACCATTGACCGCTTCTCTCTTGCTGATGGCCAACCACAATAACAATAGCTCACTGGCCGATGATGATGAAGTGTTCTCGGACTCGCTGCCGCCACCCAAACGGGAGAGTATGTGTGCGCCATACATAGAGGGTGAACTGGTGCCGGAGACGCTGGCTTTTGCACATGGATTGCCCGCTTGGTTCGATGATGAGCGACTCAATGAGATGTACGCGTTCTCTATCGTTGATTTGATCTAAAATTGATTTTCTCTATTGTTGTTGTTGTTCGTTCGTTCTGGTTTCTGTTGTTGCACACACATGCAGCGGCTGCATTGAGCCACCTGTGACACCAGTCGGCCGGGACGAGCTGGAGCTGAAGCGTCAGCGTCTCTACACGGAGCTGCTGCGTGCCGCACACGCCGCCGTGGAACACAGTGTGGCCGTGCGTGGTATGAATGAAGAAACACACACACACACCCACACCAACACACACGCACACTTACTCGAAGCAAACACACACAGACACACTCGTGGACACACAAGTTCAATTCAATTCAATTCGAAATACTATTGTTGATCTCTTTCGATTGTTCGTTGCATGCTGCGTTATCGATTAATCGTTTTGTTCTATCTATCGAACGCGTCCTTGTTTTTGTTCTGCAGAACCGTGCTCTGCGTTTTGATTGTTTGTTTTGTAAAGCTAGCAGAGAGAAAAATTCATTTTTGTAATCTATTTAATTAGAAGAGTTTTTGATTTAATGTGTTTCATGTTCATAAAGAATCGTTCGGAGTTTCTTGTTCTCTAATTCGAATCGTAATTGTAAGGCTAACTTTGCGATCTGATAAACCATTCTGTAAAATATTGAAAATTATTGAATACTAATTTCTCATATGATAGCAAAGTCCTATATCTATGTTGCACAGGTTTTACCGTTTATTGAGCGGAATTCACATAGATATATGTATATCTTACTTTATAGCTGCACCAGCTAATATTATTGTTTTTGTGGTTACTCTGATCACTCAGCATCATCATCATCGCATTCATGATCTTCATCCAACTGCTCATTCAGCGTTTTTCTATCGTTTCGTAATTATAAAAAAGTCGTTTTCAGTGATTCATACGATTTTTTTGCATACCTTGCGAATGACATCAAATGCAACTTGATTTTATTCATTTACTTTTTATTGTTATATACTGGGTGTGAATATTTCGTGGAATGCTTATTGTTTTTATCACAGCAAAATGTATATATAATATACATAGAGATTTTTAATGCTTCCACTTTTTTACGCACATCTTTTGGATTGAAGCAAAAGCACAGAAAACTTAATTTAATCATGGATTAATATCGATCAACAACTGTTTCACAGATAACAACGAATCGGAATCAAAGCCTGCGGCTGCCGTTGATCATTTGGAAAGGATTTGCGAGCGATTGGAAACGCTGGTCGATCGTCTAGAGCATACGCTTTTAGCGCCACAACCAGAGGCACAAATCAAAACAGAGCAAGAGTTAGAAGTAGAGCCGGAGCCAGCTCCACCAACACCAATACTAACACCACCACCACCTCCGCCACTTGACTGGGAGCCAACAACAACGCTCAGCGAAAATATGAGTGTCGCGGGCTATGAGGATATTATTGCTGGTCCTTTGAGCGAATATCTGGCGCTCTCGAGCAAAATCGGTGGCGATGTTGCCGATCAAGCGGCCATCGTCAAGGCAGCATTTGAGTGAGTGCCGAGTTGTCGACTTCATGTGCATGTGTGTGCTTATTCACAATTTTTCATTATCTCAATTATTAGCGCTCAACTGCGTTATGTGAAGCTGGCCACGGAAATTGCCAAGCCTGCGTTGCAGGCAAAGCAAATGGAACTGTTGCAGCCAACATCGGTGCAGATTAGCGCTATTCAGGATTTCCGCGAGAAGCATCGCACCTCCACGTTCTTCAATCATTTGTCGGCCATAAGCGAGAGTATACCAGCCCTTGGTTGGGTGTGCACGTCGTCGATGCCCGGGCCGCATGTTAAGGAGATGAAGGATGCCGGTCAATTCTACACGAATCGTGTGCTGAAGGAGTGGAAGGAGAAGGATCCCACGCATGTAGAGTGGGCACGCGCATGGATACAGACTCTGACCGATATGCAGGCTTACATTAAACAGTATCATACCACGGGCATGGTCTGGTCCGGCAAGGGTGCCGCACCAGCAGGTGGTGCCCCACCACCACCACCACCCGGCGGCATGCCACCACCACCGCCACCACTTGATCTGAACGCCCTGAAACTGGACAGTGCTGGCGATGATCGCAGTGCGCTCTTTGCCCAGATCAACCAAGGCGCTGATATTACCAAGAGTAGGAGCAGCTACTGCCATTTATTACAAAAAGCAAACTAATCCAAATGATTTTGCAGATTTGAAGAAGGTTACCGGTGACATGCAAACCCACAAGAACCCATCGTTGCGCACTGGGCCAGCACCCTTCAAGACGCCGGCCAGCACCAACAGCAGGAGCGGCAGCAACTCGGCTGTGGGTGCCGCTGCTCCCGCGAAGGATCCCATCTTCACGCGCGATGGCAAGAAGTGGTTGATTGAGTATCAGCGGAACAACTCCGGCCTGCTTGTGGAAAATGCCGAGATGAACAATGTGGTGTACATGTTCCGTTGCGAGAATTCCACCCTTACCGTCAAAGGCAAGGTCAACAATATTGTGCTGGACTCGTGCAAAAAGTGCTGCCTGCTGTTTGACTCAGTGGTCGCGTCCGTTGAGTTTGTCAACTGCCAGAGCGTTCAGATGCAAGTGTTGGGCTCGGTGCCAACAGTATCCATTGATAAGACCGATGGCTGTCAAATGTATCTGTCTAAGGATTCGTTGGGTGTTGAAATTGTCAGCTCTAAGTCATCTGAGATGAATATACTCTTGCCGGAGGCAAATGGCGACTATGTAAGTTAACATATCAGATTGTTGTTAGCCTTGCTCTTATTCGATCATTTTTAATATTCATTAGACCGAGCTGGCCGTGCCAGAGCAGTACAAGACGTTCATCAATGGCAAGACCCTCAAGACTGTGTGCGTGGACAGCCTGGGCTAATGAGAAGGATGCACTTAGAGTGGATCACGTGGGAATCGTTGATTGCTTTTAAAATGAAACATCTTCAATCTTCCCCATATGAAAATGATCCCGCAGCTAACTCTCGAAGTGGTTGGAGCAAAGCTAAATAATTTAATTTTAAGCGCAGAGTTTTCGTATTTGTGTATTTATCAGTTTTGTATAACGTACGAGAAATTAGAAAATTGTTGCCAAATTTATGCTGCTATCGCAAGAAGTGGGGCAAGAAAAGTATTTACAGAAAGATAAGGACAAATGAAAATAGCAGAGTAATAATTTTTAAACAAAACATGAAATTCATATTTATTTTATAATGCAAGTGAAGCAATGCAACACAAACCGAACGATAATCCAATTTGTATTTATAGATATTTAAAAAATAATGAGAATAATGCACGAAACTTTGTCACGATTATTAAGACAATTCATTCAATTAAAAAATTAATATTTTGCACCTTCAGCATGTAAGCGAATCCACAGATCATCAGAGAATAAATGCAAGGAAAGCTCTTTTATATTCTATTTAAATAAAATTTAAACATTTTTTATTAAATAAAAAATGAGGGTACTTTGTTTAATTTATACATATCATATATTCATATAGTTATATATATATTGTTTTATATATTCAAAATTTCTCGATTTCAAGCAAAGATCAAAGACCGATCGGATATCAGTGCGTACACAAGCGTGAGGAATGAATTTTAGCTAATACTTGGTTATATCTTCTTGTACTCGATACGCTCTACTTTCACCTCGTCGCCAATTAGTTGGTAGACATAGGTAACTACCGTTGTGCTCTGTATGTCCATCAGCACAAAGGAAGGCACCACATTTGTATCCAGCGGGTTGAATGCGCCCGTTGCCGAGCCAGGATTTATGTAGAATTTATTACCATGTTCATATGCCTCAAACTTGTAGGTATGACCTGTAATCAGTATATCCACATCCAGTTGTCGTTGTATTAACGCTAGTGCTTCGGGATCGCCTCGCGGCACAACCTGATGTCCATGGCATAGGCCAATACGGAACTGACCGACTGTAACAACCTTTTGCTCTGGGTAGCTGAGATTCTCATCGAAGTCGCCACGCACTATGTGCACGTCATTGGCCAACGATTTTAGATAATCGTAGGATTCTTTCGTGCAGATATTTCCTGTGGCTAATATATGATGTATACGACCGGGAACGAGTAGCTTTTTGAATTTCGCCGGCAGACTACTGCAGCGGTGTGGTATGTGCAAGTCACCGAGTACAAGAACAAGCATTTTTTTTTGCGTTACGTACGTATCAGTTGCCTAAGCTCGGATTTAATACGTATTTAAATGTTTTTTATCAGCAAAAGTTTGTGAAACGCCCAACAAAAATTTCAGTGTTGACAGAAACAGCTGTTCGAAAAAGTCGCCACCGTTGAATGGCAACACCACTTTCAAATAGTGGCAGCTCGGACACAGGAAGATATCATAACGAAGACAATATAGAATTTTTGTAATCTCATTTGATTACACAGAAAGCTTATATTTAATGAATTGCTTTTATATAAACTAAATTATATGAAGAAATGTATTATTTTTATTAGAACTGGAAGACTAAATTGATGCACATTATATGTCGTTAGTGACGTCACATTTTCATATCTAATATGGGAAGGTCTTTATTACAACCTTCAGCCATCTTGCAACATTAACACAGCTAATTGTTTTGCCGGTAAATATGGAGGCTCCGGAAGTGGAACCGAGCAAAGAAGGTATTTATAATCTACTAAATATGAGTTTAACCTAGCTAATAGTATAATTTCATAGCTGAAACAAGTATTGACCTGTTGGTCATTGTGCTAGACACGAATCCCTCACAGCAGATAGTACGCCAAAATCCTGAAAATCTGACGCAAATTCTAGAGGCAGTTATTGCCTTTGGAAATGCACATCTTATGCAAAAGGCCCAAAACAAATTGGCTGTAATCTCCTGTTCACACCATTCAACGTAAGTTAGCACAAGTTTTTAAGTACACAAACTAACGTATACGATTCACTTAGTGACTTCCTTTTCCCCGTGCCAGGACGGCAAGTAGAGGTACGTCAAGTAGATGGCCAATATGAAGCCTTCAGTTTAGTGGAGAAGACAGTGAAACAACAATTGGGCAGCCTGCTCATGAATGCGCCTCGCTTAAGCGCACCCTGCGAAAGTTTACTGGCAGGCAGTATGTCCATGGCCCTGTGTTATATATTGCGCGTAAGTTAGTAATCGTCAAACAGCTTTTTTTTGCTAATGATCGATTTCCCATAGCTTCAAGGAAATGTCGCAGCTGGCGTGAAGATGCACTCTCGTATATTAGTACTCACCGGCAGCAAGGAATGCGCTTCGCAATACATGACCTTTATGAATGTTTTCTTTACGGCCCAAAAGCTTGGCATTGTTATCGATACTTGCGCACTGGACGAAACACTCAGTTTACTGCAGCAGGGCTGTGATATAACGAACGGCCAGTTTCTCAAAGTTACCCAGTTGGATGGATTACTACAATACTTGCTCTGGGTCTTCTTACCTTCACCACAAATGCGGCACAAGCTGATACTTCCGCCAGCACCCAAAGTCGACTATCGTGCATCCTGCTTTTGCCATCGTGAACTAATTGACATTGGTTACGTTTGCTCCGTATGTCTGTCTGTATTCTGTAAATACAGTCCCATCTGCACCACCTGCCAGTAAGTGACTGTTTGATAGCCGTTAAACAATAATTAAATTTAAATCCACTTTGCAGCACCATCTTCAAATCGCCAGGACCACTGCCCGTTAAGCCCAAGAAGAAAAAGAAGACATAAACAGATGTAAAGGCAAAGAACTTTCCCATAAGCACTCCCAAGTTGCGTTTAGCTTAATCACATAATTGAAATTTTCTTTAAGAATATATATTTTAGAATTTGGTATCATTAAGAAGATTGACATCAGGTATTTCGGGTTATTTTACTGAAATACATCGGTCCAAAATTTGCCGGCAAATATGGCAAAACCATTTGACCATATTTCAAGCCCATGGGCTTTTCAAAACGGTAGATATCGCTAAACAAAATTGTGTGTTGGCTGAGATCCTTGATGCGAGCGGTTATTCCATGCTCGATAAAGACCTTCTGTAGAGCCATGTGAACGACGCCGTCATTCTGAACTGGGGACAATGAGCACGTTGAGTACACTAGACTGCCGCCGGGCTTGAGTAAACGTAGACAGTTAGCCAGGATGCCAGCCTGCAGCTCGGGTAAACGCAGCCGTTCCTTGATGCGTGTCGGCTTGAAAATATTATTATCCTGGTGCATGAGTACATGCCTATCCGTAGTGCACGGGACATCCACCAGGATCTTATCATAGCTGTTGTACTCATCCAGATTGCGTGCATCGCTCTGGCTAAATATCAGTCGTTTGCCCGCCCATCGTTGCTTGTAATCGAATAAATATTCTTGCATTACGCGCCGCAGTTTGTTTAATCGCGACTCCTGCACATCATTGCACACCAGCTGGTCCAGGTGCAGCGTTTGCAGCATTAGCAAAGACTTGCCACCGGGCGCAGCACAGGCGTCGAGTACACGCTCGCCGGGCTGCACTTGTAGAAATAGAGGCGGCAGTACTGAAGCTCCGTCCATTAGAAAATGGGACAAGACACCAGTCAGACACTGCCGTGGCGGCTTAAACTCTGCACAATTGCCAATCTCGTATGTGTAGATAGCCAAATGTTCCGGATATTGAAACATGGCGTCGGGCTCAATCATTAGAGGGAAATCTGTACTTGTTGGATAATATTTGTAATGCTCAGATTCGGCTATCCAGTCCTCCATGCCCTTGATACTGCTAGCGGGTACATACTCGTACAGGCCACCAGTACCATATTGTGGATCAACCAAACGACTCTCATCTAATTGTACGTCCTGCTCCAGGGCTTTGGTTAAACTGTGCTTAAATTTAAGTTTCGATTGATCTTCGTTGTTCTTCTGCTGATTATCACTGTTGGTATCGCGTTCGCTATTTTCGTAGCTCAACTGTTGCGGCAGCACATGCCCATCTTCTGTTGCCGCGGGATAAATACCGGCTACCTCGCGTTCCTGTTGCTTGCGCAGTAAAGCATCGAGTTTTTCATCGATTTCATAATGGCCACGCGGTTGACTGTTGTGTAAAAGACTGCCACCGATGTCGAGCTCCTCACGTTCTCGTGCTAATTGTATAAGCGATTTGATGTTTATGGCCCCATCGAGTTCCAGCATGCTGCATGTTTGCTCCGTGTCCCCGAAATTATTGACCATGGCAACATATTTGTGCTCTGTTAGTAAAGCGGCACGCATATGTTTCCATCGTCCTCCGTACACAGAGCCATAGAAATCATCGAAACTCTCTAAAGCACGATCGCAATTATTCTTCTTATGCTGCAGTACATTCCAACGTTTTTTGCCGCTTTTCCAGCGCCGCTGAAGCCCAAAAATGTTGCGAATTCTCAACATATTCGCTCAGCCGGCAGTTTCACTTGGAGCGATGGCACCAGAGTTGTCGCTCTTGGTGCAACATTAATTTTGAATTGATAATTTTGATTTTATTAGTCCAACCTGTGTCTAATAAAATTTAATAAGCGTTTTTGCATAAATAAAGCTTTTCTTATATATATTTTGTATGTCTTTTAATTTAATTTTGTACAACAAAAAAGAAAAAAACGATTACACGAATACCCGACAGCATTGAAAAAGTTATCGATAACCGAAGAACGTCAAATTGAGCGCGATGTTGTTGATTAGTTGCGATCTAGTTCAATTATTCAAATGTTTTTTCTTTTTGACTCCAAATACTAATTTATTACGGTGGTTTTTTATTTATTTTCATCGGTATGTGGATTAACATTTGAATTCTGTTGTTTGGTAAGTACATTTCATAGGCGGGTAAGCAGTGAAGTAGTCTATAGAGACGCATCATACGAGTATACCTAGCATTACACGAGTAAACTAAAAACTATAATTGATTTTCTTTTTTTTTTTTCTTTTGTAGTATTTACAGTGTAGTGGGATAGTTTGGTGCTTTAACTACACAAAAGTCATGCAAATGAAATACTTTATGTGGCTGCAACCATCTAGCGAGATTACGAATTTATGGCTTCTGCGCTGCATTAACATCTTTAAGAGGTGTCTTTTCATCCTTGATTTCAGGATCCTTCGGTACCCCCGCTCTATTCCAGGATTGCTCAGCTCCCGAACCAAATATGACAAACACGAAGAACTCCACAACGAACAAAACGATTGTAACACCAAAGATAATACGCCAGGCTTCGATATTTTGCTGTTGTGTGGAAAGTAGAGATTAGTCTCTTAAAGCGTCTAGTCTATGAGGCAATACTCACATTTCCATGGGTCACAAAGCCAACGAAGAGGGGCACAATAATGCCAGGCAATGTGGCAGCCGTGTTGGTCAACGCAACTAAAGTACCGGCAAAATTGGGAGCGATATCAATGTGATTGGAGAGGAAGCCGGAGAACATGGCGCCCATTGCCACAATGCCCACAGACATAACGGCGACGGCTTCATAGTGGCGGCAGCCAATGTAGCACAGGATCAATAGACAGATCGCCGGTATAACGGTACAGATCGAGGTAGCGGTCTTTCTTGCGCAAGTTGTGCTTACTTTGCCTGAAAGCGGATAGTAAATGCTCATAAGAGATTCATAGATTAGATTATAAACTTCTCTGACTACTTACCCTTGGCCTGCAGAGTGTCCAAAATCTTACTTAGGAATATACTGAATATGATCATTGGGAAGTAGGGCAGAGCGCTGAGCGCCGCATTGCTGGCAACGTTGAATTTGAGCACTTGCTTCATGTAGAATGGAATCTCGATGAGGAACATATACCAGCCAAAGTTGCTGCAGGTATGCGCAATGAGAATCGCCCAGAACGGCACCGATGTTAGCACCTTGCCCCATGGCACCTTCGGATGATGTTCGACCTTGGTTTCGGTGCCCAGTGAACTGGTGATCATGTGACGTTCCTCGGCGCTAATGAAGCGCTGTTTGTTGGGATTATCCTGTACCAGGATGACCCACAAAGCCATCCAGATGCAGCTGAGAGCGCCCATCACATAGAACACAGACTCCCAGCCCCAATTGGCTGACAGAACGCCAGCCAGCAGAATGGAAAGCGCTGTGCCCGCCGATGTGCCCACATAGATGATGGTGGACATGACCATGCGTTCAGTGGGTGGTGCCCAGGAGGCAATCATGACATGCATAGCCGGGAACGAGGCACCGCCGCCCACACCCTCCAGCACTCGCATCAGTATCAGGCCGCCGTAATGGGCAGAGGTCAGCACAGGTGTCAGCAGGGTGCACAGCACATTGATGGCCACCGAGAACAGCATCACCCACTTAGCCGAAAAGTTCTCGGCGACGTGAGCCAGTGGAATTTGCGAGACCAGATAGCCCCAGAAGTAACAGCTCAGCAGTGTGCCCTGCAGGGGTTCGCTCCAGCTGAAGGGTCCGTCCTGGCGGGAGGCAACATTAGCAGTAGGATTTGAAGCCGTAATTTGGCTGATGTTAATTAACCTACCTCAACTTTGGCCGTAACATTGGTAGCGCCACCTGGCGGCGAGCACACCTCGATCACATGTTCCACACCGGACGAGGTATTCGAGATGCTATTATGATCCAAAGCCTTATCCTGCACATGGTGCAAGGCCGTGTGGTTAACCATGGCCACCATGGCAACACTCAGATTCACCTTCAACCCGTAAACAATGGCCATGCCAATGGATCCCAGAATTGCGAGCACATAGCGTGCGGGCACAAGTTCTATATACAAACATAGAAATGCAAATCAAAGAAAGAAACGGCATTCGATTAGCTCTATTGGGCTGGGTCAGGGAAATGTCCGGGTGACGAGTGTGCACCCAGCGCTAAGCTCCATAATTGCTCCAGACCACGCCCCATGATAACAAATTGTAATTGTTTATGGTATTTATTTTCAATTCGAAATTCTTGTCTCGTCCGGCCAGGCGAGCTAAATTGATGGCAAAACAAATTAACGTTCGAACTTTATCGCGGCTATGCGAAATATCACAATTCTTGAATACCATTATTTTTTTTACGGCTCAGATAACGATAGATGAAAGTGGAGAGCGATATCGGTTGGTAAGTTTGGAACAAACTGGAAAGTAGTGAGATTAGTTCAAGGAAGGACCGAAAGAAGTGTCTGAGGCTTAGATTAAATTTGATTAAGTATACGAAAACCTTAGAGATATAACGTTACATATTGGATCGTATTGAGAACTGTCTGGCCGAAAAACCCAAAACATATGCTAGAAAATGCCATAAGAAACCTCAGAAAAACTGGAAAAGGGAAGCATCGGCTGACGCCAAAAAAATGCTAAGGAAACAGGAAAACAGCAGTGAAAGCCCAGGCAGAACTTTCACCTGACTTCAATAGCTGTTATCTCATATTTTCGTGAACAAGCCGAACAAGGACAGAATAACTGTTTTGCCATTCAAAGCTATAACGAGATATTTCCATATTCATTTGTTGGCCTAGGTAAGTTGGGAGCCAAATGGAGGCGGCATGTCTGGTAAATTTTTTTGGCAAAATGCTTGGGCCTTGTTTATGGCTCTGACATCCAAACGACCTTCAGGCCAGCTGTCGCTGGGATGTCATACATCGATGTATATACGATTATCTTTATCTATCTTCTGTTGGGTTCACACAGGAGCGAAAGCTCATAAAAAATAATTTGTTTCTAAAAAAAGCCCACCAATATTGAACAGAAAGGATAAATACAAGCACACACATTGATTGGCACTAATACATACATACATACACACCGACACACACACACACGGACGACCTTTCGGTCTGTCTTGAGGTCAAAGCGACTCTAAGAAGCCTCATTGCAAAAGTTTGGCGGCTATTTTCATCAGGAGGCGGCACACAGTCAGCGCCCACTCTAGCTCGCTCTCTCTCTCTCTCTCTTGCTTTCGGCCACTTGTTGCACTTGCATTGGCTGATGCACTCATCACTTGCATTGGCGCAATATGCTACAAGTTGTTTTTGTGCATTGATTTCCTCTTACTCTAACGCTTCACTTACTGCCCAAGATGCTGCCCTTGGCGGGCACTTCGTCGGCCATGTTAAGGTGCGGCTAATAAACGTTTAAAATCTGTAAGATTTAATATACAATTGTCCAGTGTTTGCTCCGATTTGCGGCGTGCGACAAGCTGTGTTAACTAACTGTAAATGCGACGCGTCCGTTGCCAAAGGCGGCTGCTCAACAACTGAACGCGTAGCTGGAATACCATTTCCGACGCTGCTTCGATATTTCGGCTTGCCTTCTTTTTTCAAGAGCATGATT
>JABVZY010000326.1:5925576-5940069 GCA_020883555.1 Drosophila nannoptera | reverse complement strand
GCTCATACGCCCCGTGTGATTCACAGCTGAATTTAGCTGGAAGCGCCATTTCCGTTTTTATTGAATGACAACGACGCGTGTACCTCACCCCTCTCCGCTGCCATCGTATCGATGTGCGAAATTTGGTTGGCTTTATTAATGCTAAGCCCAGGGCCAGTTAGGGGGAACTGTCTGTGACTTTGGCTGTGACTATGACTTGTGACTGTTACTTTTAGCAGTAACTGTTAGCTGTGACTGTAAGAATGCCTAAAGCTGCTCGGGCTCATTCATAATTTTTTGCAATCTAATCGCAAATAGTGGGTGCAGAGTACAACGGCAACGCAGATAAAATGCCGCAACAGCTGCAGTAGCTAGTAGCCTGATACATTATCATAAGCTCTCACTATCTCCCTCTCGCGATCTTCCACGCGCACTCTCTCTCTCTCTTACTCTCTGTTTATCTGCTGCTCTCTTGCGCTAACAATAAACGATGGCGACAATGCGACGCTCACATGATCGAGCGAAAGCTGCCGTCTGGCAATGTTATTGTTGTTGTTGCTGCCACGGCTGTTAGCGGCGGCGTCGTCGGCTGGTCGCTGGTCGGCTGGTACAGTCCCGAAACGCAGTTGGCGTCGCAGTCGTCGCTATAGTCTCGCCGTCACGCTGCTCATTATCATAATCACGCCAGCGACCGCGCACGCCGTTCCCCAATGTCCGCCCACCGAGCAAGGTCATGGCCCGGTACGCCTGCCTGGCTGCTTTATGCTGCTGCTGCTGGTGCAGGTGCGCTGTGAGGTTATCATGTGGCCCAAAGAGTCTCAAAAAATATAATCTAGCTTAATCCGCTCCTGCCTGCCTAAATGCGAACAGTAGCTAATCTTCTCTCTGCTTCACTCTATCTCTTACAGTCATCACAACTTGGGTCTATCTGCCTCGTTGCCCGATCTTGTCGGCAGTCCCTTGGAAATTAACATGGACAACGTGCTGACCATTGAAGAGCTGCGCCAGCATTTGGGCTCCTGCTTTACGTGCGGCGTCTCTTGGACCGATGATCATGTCTCGCTCGATTGCAGCGAATGCGGTGGCTATAGCCTGGAGCGTCCCTGCCCTCTGTGTGACGGCCAGTGCGGTGTGCAATGGAAACGTGACTTTGCTATGGTGAGTTGAGCATGCAACAACTGCATATGGGAGCGTGCCACAATGACTAACAATTGTGTTCTCCTTCTCCTTTTTTTTGCAGTCGCATGCATGCAGCAAAGCACGTTGGGTCGGCGTCTGCTTGAGTTTTCCGGAAGCAATGGCCGCTGCTGTGCAACAGCTGCCCGTGGCTAATAATGTGGCTGCCACAACCGCCACATCCTGTGCTGCCGCCGCTGCGAATCAGTTGCGTCTCGCCCAGGAGCTGTGCTCGCGTCTCGAGCAGCTGTCAACCGCTTCGTCTACGGCGCCCAATAAAATGACGCGTCTCTGAAGTGTTCCCTCGCTCTCGGACTCGTTACAGTACAGTGTTCCTTTTCGAAAAGTGCTGGCGGCAACAAAGCACAGCAAGCACGAGCCTCATCCAGCCATCAGCCATTAGCCACATGCCACATGCGACATGCCACACACCATGAGCCAACAAAACAAACAAAAATCCACACCACATTTCTTATTTTATTGCTGCATTGGAGAGAGACACTGAGGAGGAGTTGCGTGTGGGGCGTCCGCTGAGAATCTCTCGCCTCCAACTCTCACTCTCCCACACATACACACTTCATACTTAAATTAAGAGCTTCATTAACTAAGCTTCTTTATTAGCTCTTAGGGTTTTTATTTTGCAATTCTTCTTCTGCTGCGAACATTTTTATTGTCCACGCGTTGAGTTCTAGCGAGAATTAATCAGGCTTGTGTTGAATTAGCGTTAAGCAGTAAATTAGTTCTGTGTTTACACTGTAATACACACACATTTACATACGCACTTACACACACACACAGACACAAACACATCTTGAAGAAGAAGAGACTACATTTAGCTTGAACTTAAGTCCAGTTTAAGCGCCTCGGTGCGCAGTGATAACGGTGATATTAGCCTGAGAAAATGTTAAATGGAAAATATTCGTAAAGAAATAGTGAATTTAATATTTGTAGTAAATGGAAGTCCAACGATCAAAGGAGAACTGTTAATACCTTAGTTGTTCTTGTTGCCTTTTACTTGGTGTAAAGCCGACAAACAAGAAAAAACGAACGAAAAAAAAAAGAATGAAACAATTTGCCAAATTTTGCACACCTTAAAATGAAATATCTTAAAAAATTATAAACAAGTCGTTGGAAATATTGCAAACACAAACAAAATAAACTAAATAAGAATCTTCCATAGAACGTCTAATGCTCAACACACAGGAACAGAAAAGCGTAAAAGCAACGCACAAAGAGGTACAATAAAGAACAGAGTGCTAAAAGCGAAGAGTGAACAGAAAAAATAAAAAACAATTGGGAAAGTAAGCATTACTCAAAAGAAAGTTGAAGATTTTCTGTGAAAATCCATATGACATACATATTCTAGAAACTTATACCTTATATATACACCTATAATTATACATCTATATATACATAGCGACATAAAGTTATATACACGCATATATTATATATATATATTTTTAATGTAGAAATATGTTTTGTAAAAAGACAAACATATTTTTAAAATTGAAATAAAACTCAAGAAATGCAAAAATCAAATCAAACTGGATGGAAAAATCTAGGCTGGGGGTGTGTTCTATATATAGTAATCGCTGAGAAATAAAGCGCTTGGCAGAGATAAGTAACACATGCCGATTCTTATCAAAACACGTCAGATTCAGTTTCCATGGGGAATACGTCCGGCGAAGGTCAAACCAAATGAAAGCATTCTTCATCATGCACTGAGAAAAAGGGGCTTAGGAATAAACTTGCACTTTAATATATGCAAATAAATGTATACTTCTCCGTAGTATTTGGGTTATTCCTCGTAAATCTTTGAGCAGCCCTTTATTTGGCTTTGCCGTTATAACGGTATTCAACAAACGGGCACACACACACGTGCACAGCCATCGAGTTTGCTTACAGCCTTGTGCCACATTCACTTCCTTGTTGCCGCTTACAGGTTTGCCAACTGTAAATTACACACACACACGCACACACTCAAACAGTATGCGATGAAAGTTTACGCCAGAGTGCAGCCTTTTTCAGTCAATTTTTTCCATAACTTATATCATCTATATTTATATATTCACATAAATCTGAAATGCTGTGTGGGCACCTAATTTACCGGAAAATGTCAAAGTGGGCAAAGCAAAAGAGAGAAAAAAAATTAATTTATTGCAACAATTATATATGTTTAATATAAAATAATTATGGCATATTGATTGGCAGAGCAAGTGCATAGAAAAATTGTAATTTAACTTCCATGGACAACGAGTCGAATAATTCATACTACTTTTTCGGATTAAATGCCAAAATTAATACTCCATGAAGAGAATATTTGTTTTGATGTAGAAGTGCCCAAGTCTTTAAATTAGATAAATATAGAGATTTTTATAATTTTTATTTTTGGTTTGTTCCCTACAAATGTTCTATATTTAATTCTAGAAAGCGAATTTTCGATCCACACTCGATTAATTTCGTGTGTGTTAATACTTAAAGTATACATTTGTTTTCGTGTAAGTGGTTAATCCGTAGCACTCATTCATGAAACCTCTGGGCCATTGATCATTTTTTATTTGCAATTTCCTGCAATGAGTTGCAGATAAGTTAACGCTGAGCTGCACAAATTTATTGAGTGGATTTATTTTCAAGTGTCTCATGGCAAGCGACAAACGGGACTGAAAAAAGAAGGAGAAAAGAAAATTATGGGAAATTCCGTTTGTTTGTACAGGGTATTAGCCGCTCTTATACGACGCGCAACTTTCGTTTACCTGTTTCTTTTTTTTTTCGTTTTGCCTGTCTCAAAATGAATTCACCTGGGAAGACTTCAGGCAGCAGCAGAGACTGCGACTGCGACTTCGGCAACTGCGACGTCGCTGCTGTTTGTACCAGGCGGGTGGAGAGTTAAGGAAGGCCAGGTTCACATCAGCTGCCGCTGCGGCTGTTGGCAGGGGGGTACACGGGTAGAATTAACCGTATTCAGTTCGATTCACAGCGTTAACCGTATTACTCACAGCTGTGCGGCAGGTGTTCGTACAGGTCCGGCTCGGGCAAGGGCAGATGCTTTTGCAAATCGGTGAGCAATTCGTTCAGCTCCTGGGCATCTTTGCTGATGCTGCATAGCTCCTCCTGCTGAAAGTCGGGATTGATTTGCTTGCACAACAATATCTGACTGATGACATTGCCCAGATTCGAGGGAGCGCTGCGTGCGGGTGCTGTCAGAGAAGGGAAGAACTTGACAATCGGAGCGAGAGAGTCGAATCAGATGAGAAGCAGTCGAATCCTTGTTGGATCCACTCACCATAGTATTCGCTCATGTCGTAGGGCACCAGTTGTATGAGTCGATGACTCTTGAGCAGCTCATATCGGAAGAGCTGTATTAGCTGGAAAAGCAGCGACAGATTCACCCGCTCGCTGGGACTGGCCAGGCAGTGCTTGGACTGAGGTGTGATCAGATGAGCCGTGTGCTTACACGCATCCGTACAACTGCGTCGCAGCCGACGTATTTTCTCTCGCAGCTCTGGAGAATCGCGTGATTGTCCAATGAAGATGAGCAACTCACGGAACTGAGCCACATAGCAGTTGATCTCCATGATGAGCTGGCGGAGAGAGAGAGAGAACTGATGAACATTATCAATAGATTGCCATCGTCAGGTGTTACCTTTTGAGGATCCCGGGTGGGGAGCAGCAGCTGCGGCAAGTAGATGGACAAGCGATGAGCTATTATTGTTGAGTTTCGTATGGCCAGGGCCGTGCTGCTCGTCACGCCGCCCACAGCGGGCAACTTCTCGCCGTAGTCCAAGCCTCCAATGCTGGCCATGCCTTGATGCTGACTGCGGCCGCCGTGGCACTGCTGTGGCTCTGACCAGGCATTTCTGCAGCGCTTAAAAGTATGCTATAAAAAGTACAAGAGCATGTGCATAATGCTGCAGGTGCTCGGGTGTATGTGTGTGTCCATGGGTGTATGTATGGCTGTGTGTCTCTGTCTTATGCAAGCAAATTGTGGGCTGTCTCATTACCTTGTGTCAACAAGTCACGGCTGCTAAACAATAACAAAAAACAAGTGCAATGTGAGCTTTTGCCCGACCGAAAAGATACTCATTTGGCAGCAAAAGCAACTCGAACAATCAATAAAGGCCTGCTAGTAATATGAAATATCAAAACATTGAAGAACATCGAAGTATAACAAGTAGGACAGGGTATATCGAAGCAAGTCTTGGTCTGGGCAGTAAACTTAATAACTGGTATACCCTTCGGAATCACTTTGCAGGGTATGCGAGCGCGTGCCCACATGACCACAGTTGCCCAGCTTTGCAGCATAGGAAACAGCTAATGAAACCATAATCACAACGGTTAGATGAAAAGGTGGAAGAAGTCGGAGAACTGCCCCGTGACCATGGAGGATACGTAATGGTTATTTGGCTAGGCAGCTGAGATAAGACATAAACTATGTGGGAACACTCTTTTCTTTTACAGTCCTTTAAATAGGTTACACATCATGTCATATAAAGTCAATGCTCTTCATTGTCTTCTACAGAGGATGAGGGCGTATTGGGACTGGGCACATCTATGAAGAGATCGACGGTGTCTATATCAATCATATCCAATTCTTCGTAGATGGTTTCATCTCTGATGGGTTTTGTGGGATCCTCGGGGAAGAAATGAGATATATATTTATAAGGTATATAAAAGCAACTGTGTGAATCGCTTACAGCATTGGCATATTTCCAGCATGTGAGGGCATTTAGGTTGTTCTTCATTTTTAAATTGATCAGGGCCAAGAAGCCCCAAACGTCTGGGACATGTATTTCGTAATTCGTGCAATTGATAAATGACTCCATACTCTTATCGAGCTCACCCATCTTGTAGAAGGCCTTCCCTCTTAAATAGTTACAGACGATGGGTAATAATTTGCCCTCTTGCGATGGATGCAGGAAATCAATGACCATCTGATAGTTGCCAGCCTCGAAGGACATGTAAGCGAAACGGAGTTTGCTAAGCATAAAATGATCACGATTATTTGAATTAACCATTGTGGTGTCCAAAATAAGTTGATAGAATTTGGCAGCCTCTTCATAATTGCCGCGGTAATACTCCACATTGCCATTTAACTGAGCATTGAAGCTCATCTGAAAGCACACGAATATAAATCGATGATCAGTGACAAGATCCAGTATTAAGGTTAAGGCATACTTACCATCAGCTCCTCCGCAATGTGTTCGTCGTAATCGAACGTGGTCAGCACAAAGTCTTCCTCTAATTGTTTGAGCAGAATCTTCAGTTGTGTGCTTATAAAATAGTTTTCCGCTGGACTGCAGTCGATCTGTATATCGTCCCAGATCACACCGGCGAATTCGTATAGGCCCAAACGTACGAAGAGCTTAAATGAACGGAAGAACACGAAGCTGCGTTCATTTTCAAACATTGGGTTTATGTTCATCGATATGTCCCACAGACTATATGGCGCCGAGGCACTAAGTCTTGTCTCTCCTTTAAGATAATTTTCTAGGCGCCAGCGTGCGTAAGAGCAGCCTGGTGCATAATTGAATCGCTTATAATAGCAAAATAGCAAAATCCAGCCATCGAGATTATTTTCATAGCGTCCCGCGAAGTTAGAAATGCTGGTTAGAAGGCACTCATTCGAATTGGCCGATACGGCCGGATCGGGATCATTGCGTGTGGCCACAAAGTCCAGGTAAATGCGTATCCAGCCGCTGGGTGAATTAAAAATAATGTTAAATCATCTACACTAAAATATATATTTTTGTTAACCTACGAATAGTATTGATGGACATCTGGGAGTAATTTTTCCGTTTCGAAGAATAGTTTAGCTCTCGCATAATCGCCCTGTTCCATTTTGTATACGAGGTCGAAAAAATGAAATAGCACGGTAAGTCTGTTCGACGGTTCCTGCAGATTAAATAATAATGCTTTAAAATCTGTTGTAATTATCTAAAAAAAACTATTGCTACTTAACTGTGCGAGATATGAAATGATTATCCTTGTAGTAGCCCGATAACGAATAAATGACCTTATCAAAGAATATGTTGGCCATACGACTATCGCCAACTGCGCTCAGGATTTTGATCGCATTGAAAAAATCGATCAAATTGCTTTCCCTCTCCTTGGTATCCCTCATAGTTTCTCGGAAGCCTTCTGCTTCGATATTTTCGAGCAGGTTGTGTATGCGCTCTTCCAGTTCATTAAAGGCAATCGTGCATAGATTCTGTTAAGTGATAAAGTTGTATACAAATATATGATTAGAATTACTGATACGATTAAACTCACTGTGAATTCCACATTTGAGTGAGTGCGCACGCGCATATTGAAATCGCATCCCACAACCTTCAGCAATATATTGGTCAGATTCTGAAGCGAACAGCAAAAGAAGTTGCGTTTATGATTCACATCGAATATTTTCTTCTCAACTATATAGTTTATGGTGTCACGAATGAATTGATCAAATCGCGAATATGCACTCTTTTGTATATCCTTTATATATAATGGGCGAAACGGTTTCGCCTTACGTTGGCAATAGAGTAAACGATTCTGTTCTATGTAACTTTCGCGAAAATTCTTCAATTCCTCGTTCACCTGACCTAGTGGGGTCAATAGGCATATATTGATAATTGCAAATGTCGGCATTTCATGTTCAGAACTCGTATTCCGGTGCATTGCAGACGAAATACTCTCTGTGGTCTTCCGTTTAGGCATCTTTATATCGCCCAGATAATCCAGTTCAACGGCAAAACGAATTTTGTGAACTACATAACAAAATATGAATAGGGTAGTGAAATGGATATCGGATACATTAAGTTTATCAATTGAACATACCATCTGGATAGATGAGGATCGCTGGATCCAGTATACCAGAGAATACTTTTTTAAGAGCTTTTGATTTGACCTTCTTTCTCCCATCCTTTTTTCCCGTTTTTACCCTGGAAAAGACATCGACAGCAATAACATAACGCCGTTCGACGATCGCCTCTAGCAATATATCGCACATATTTTTTGTGAGTATGTAGCGATGGAATGTGTTGCAGACGAATGCCGTATCTTCGTCCTTATTGATTAAATCGAAATCAATAACCATATCTTCAGATCGAAGCAAATTGTTAAAAAGTGTATATCCTTGAACTTCCATTACGCTCTTAAGTCCAATACAGTTGCTATTGGGCACGTTGTTGCGAAAGAACTCAAATACGTGATTTTTAACTTGATTCGCAATGCAGCATTCGGTGAATTTATTATAGGTGCACAAAGGTATCACATGGTAATCATCGCCATTTACCGGCATTAGTGATCTAAAACTTAGCTGAGCACTTAGGCAATCCACATCGACGATGTAATCTTCATGGATATTATAGATCGATTCGAAAGTAACAAATGCCATGTTGGTGAAGATCACCTCTTTGGCAATGGGTGCCAGGGTATACAGGTGCCATTCTGTTTTCACCGTACACCGGTAATCGATGGGACATTCGGGTACTGGATAGAGTAGAAGCTCTTCGCGGAGCATGCAGCGATGATGTCCAAAAAGTTTGATTACATCCAAATAACCAACACACAGTAATTTCATCTGCTCATTGGGATCTGTATATTCCAAGTCTGCTTCATTCAAATCGACCTGATCAAGTAGAGAACTCAAAACGTTAGAAGCCGCCTCGGTCACTTCTGTTTCTTCGTTGTCATATGTATCTTCTCCTAGCCAACGCATGTATAGCTTAATCAATAATGGATTATCGGCTGCATGATTGATTCGATCAAGATTATCCTGCTGAAATACCAAAGTGAATGTGGGCTTTTGAAGAAATTCATTCTCTTTTATAATTCCATCAATATTGTAGTGCTCCGCACACTTAATAATCAGGCTGCCGCCTTGATACAAATGCAGTTCTAATGGATGATGATTTTTAAGCAGATTATCGATCCGCGCCAGTTGAATGTATAGAAATATGTTTGTTGGCAACGACTTTTGACTGCTTTCTTCTGTCGGTGCATTTTTACTGGATTTCTTTGGCGCCATTTTGTGAGTTATAGTGAATTTTGGAATTTTATTTTATTTTTTACGTACGTTACGTGTACGTTAAAATCAATGGTGTGCAATTTAAAAGATTTTTGAGTTGTTCAATTGGCAAACGTTGCCAGTACGGTGAAGAACCTATCGACTTATCGCTTCATCAGCTGTTAAGGTAGCCCTGGTTATTCACCAACACGTGAAACGTGCAATGAACAACAAAATATTATGCAAGCAACGGACGGTTTTGTGTGAAAATTAAATCAATTTTTTGTTCAAACGTTGCAGTTGCATTGCCAATATGTATCGTTTTTTTGGTGGCAATAGTTCCACTGCCATGAGAATGGCAATGCGGCTGCCGACAGCACCTACCGCAACAAGCAGCTGCACTTGCGGTAGAGAAGTCGGCGCTGCGCATAATTTAACACTTTATCAGCAATATTATCAGATGCTTTACCGCCCGGCAAGTAAGTAATTTGGTTAATTAAAGGGGGCTCGTCATTGATGAAAATATATTCGACAGCAACTACAACCATTACCGTACGCACACAATCGACCACGCCCACGCAAACTGACGCCCTATTGCTTGCTAAAAGGAAACGCTTGCGGAAGCCGCGTTACGCAAAATATGTGGAGCTTCTGGAGGGTATGAATTATATATTTTTGATGTGATCACAGAAAATAAGATAAATATTCTTTTGACAGTTACCGAACTTACTGCTAATGAGCGTAAATCACGCGTAAAGCGTTTGAAAGCGAAGAAATTAGCTGAATTCATACAAAAAACTCAAATGCAAATCTTAGAAAAACGGGCCCGTGAAGAACGACGTGCTTTGAAGAAAAGCAAAGCGAGCGAAGAGGGCGCCAAACGCCAGCCAGTTGAGTATCAAAAAATAGATTTCGATGCCCTTGATAGTTCAATACTTCAGGCTGGATTGTACGATGACAAACCTCTGATATTCTTCGGAAAGGAAACATACACTAAACAAATTATAAACAATCCGCAAGAGATGCATAAGATTATCAAAAGTTATCAGAGCTTTCGTGATATCATTGAGGGAATGGAAAATGAGCACAATGCTGAAATAGAAATGTCAAGTTTTGGGTAAGCTGCTTAATAAAATGGAAGGGTGGAGAGATACATTAAAATGCATTTCAGTTTAAATGAGTCTAAGGAAGTTGCTAATTCGCCAGTACTGGATCCCTTCGAAGCCATTGAGCCGTATATTGAGGAATCAGATAGCAGGGCTTTACTTGCTGAGCGCAAAACTAATGCCGTTATAGCCAAGTCGAAGAAACGGTTTGTTCTGCAACAGGGAAATTATTATTTACTTACTAAGTTATTTACTTTGACCTCTTCCATTCGTAGTTTCAAAAGCAAGGTGCACATCACGGAGGAGCACGAACGTCAGGCCAAGCAGCGAGCGCTGCTTATTAATTTGACCACATATCTGAATGTATGTGTATCGGCCAATATGCTAAACCGTGCCCTCTCCACTATTTTCGCTTACCGCAATCGTGCAAAGAAAAACAACGCCCAGCATCCAGGTTCAAGCGTGATTACCATTGATCTATACAATATTCTGCTGCATGGTTATGCGGCCAATGGCTCGTTTGATCGCTGTCAGGAACTATTCAAGTTGATACGCGAGGACGGTCTGGAGTTTACTGAGCAAACTTATGCGGCCATCTTTGAGTGTCTCGGTCGCGTTGAGCCGAATCCACAGAACCAGGAACTAATTGAACAGTACATAGCACAAGCAGAGCAACAGGGCTACAGCTTGAATCAGATAATGGATCGATCCAAATTTGTATCAGATCAACGTGATATAGCGCTGGACGCTATTAGAAGAGCACAACCTGATTTTACGCCAGTGTACGTGCCGCCCCAGTTGGGCTACGATAACGAGCTATTAAACGCCCTTAATGCTGATGTGAAGCCCATTGGTGAGACGACTGCCCCAGAGGAGGGAAAAGAATCCATCATAATGAAGTCGAAACGTGGCTATAGCAAATCACAATTAGAACAACTGGCACGGGAGCAGCTACAGGTGGAGCTGAATAGTAGTATAACCATTAAATCCATTGAAAAGGGCAAACCATTCCCCAATTCCGAGTATTGCGTAAGTCAAAATCTTATAGTTACAAACGAATACTACAATTCTTTCGTGACTTGCAGCGTGCCAAACTGAAAGAGTTGGAAGTAAATTGGCGGAAGCAGATCTCGGCGGCGATTATACGCGATTTGAATACGTTACGTGCTCAGGTACGGTTCAAGCCTCACGGCTATATGAACTACTATACGTACCTCAAGGTGTTAGATACACATCTCTACGCTGACATACTCATCAAGGAACTATATAAACTTGCCGAGGGCTCCGAAACGTTTAGCCCTACTGTAGGACAGCTATTCAAGGAGTTGGGCCAGAAGGTTCAATTATGCTACCAAATCGAGCTGAAGAAACGTAATGGAACGCTGGAGAAGATTGGTGATATATACAGTGACTATTGTGATTTGTGGGCCAATGGACAAACCGAGGACAATACGCGCCAAATGTGGCAGAGATTAGTACACGAACAACGACACAGTGGACCCTCTATGGATTTGACCGAAGTGCCGTGGCCCAACAATGTGCTGGCCGGTGTTGGTCGCTTCCTATACAATATTTTGATGCGCGACATTAAGATCGATGCGCATATTATGCGTCAGAAAAGCAAAACAGATAAAGCGACTCAACCGTCACAGAATATGCTGCCGGCATTTTATACGCTGTTCCGGAATCAGGGTAGGTTGATCAAGGAGGAAGTTAAGCCTCATCCAGTGCTATCACGTTTGCTGCGGGCTTCACGGCAACAGACGCTGACATTTGACTCGAATCTGGTGCCCATGCTGTGTCCGCCTCAACCCTGGAGCACACCCAACAATGGTGGTTATTTGCTAAACAAATCAGAGCTAATACGTCTGCCCCATCAAGCGGTGCAGCAGTGGGAGCGTATTCGTGCCGCCAATCCACAGCAACTATATCCTGCTCTCGATTCACTCAATCAGCTGGCCAGCGTACCTTGGCGTGTTAATACACCGCTGCTTGATGTTATCATCGAGGTCTTTCAGAATGGTGGCGATGCCAAATTGGATGTACCTCAACCGCCCAGTTCATTGCCGCCGTTACCCACTTTGCCATTAGGTGACAAAGATGCTGGTGGTTTATCACCAGCGGAGCGGGCCAAACAGTTCCGGGATAAACTCGGACATCGACGCAAGCAAGCCGAAATGTATAGCTTATGGTGTGATGCACTCTATCGCTTATCGCTGGCGAATCATGTAAGTACCTCCTCTTTTCTAACTTCGTTCCTAATTATGATGCAATTTTCTTGTTGGTAGTACCGCGACAAGGTGTTCTGGCTGCCTCACAATATGGACTTCCGTGGACGAGTTTATCCCATACCCCCGCATTTGAATCATTTGGGCTCAGATCTGGCACGGTCCATGTTGATCTTTGATCAAGCGCAACCACTTGGTGTAGATGGTTTTAGCTGGCTGAAGCTGCATTGCATCAATTTAACGGGTCTCAAGAAGCGTGATTCGGTGCGCGAGCGGCTGCTATATGCTGAAGAGATAATGCCCGATATCTTGGACTCGGCGGATAATCCATTGACTGGTCGAATGTGGTGGGCTAAGTCTGATGAGCCATGGCAAACCCTTGCCTGTTGCATGGAGATAGCCAATGTGCATCGCTCTCCCGATCCGGCTGCCTATATGAGTCGGTTTCCAATACATCAGGATGGTTCTTGTAATGGCCTGCAGCATTATGCAGCATTAGGTCGCGATCAATCTGGCGCAAGCAGTGTCAACTTAGCTCCTTCTGCCTTACCACAGGATGTATACAGTGCTGTGGCCACCCTGGTTGAGCGGAGTCGTAAAGAGGATGCAAAGAACGGATTACATGTGGCGCAGGCCCTGGATGGCTTTGTGCGTCGAAAGGTCATCAAGCAGACGGTCATGACTACCGTTTATGGTGTAACACGTTACGGCGCACGACTACAGATTGCTCGTCAGCTAAAGGACATTGATGATTTTCCCAAGGACTGGGTGTGGCCAGCTTCTACATATCTGACCACCAAGACCTTTGAGAGTCTCCGTGAAATGTTCACATCAACGCGTGAGATACAAGACTGGTTTACGGAGTGTGCACGTCTCATAGCGGGTGTATGCAGTCAGAATGTAGAGTGGGTAACACCGCTGGGCTTACCAGTGGTGCAACCGTACAATCGTCAGGAATTTAAGCATACATCAAGCGGTGGACTGCGTGTGATTTCCAACATGGCAATGGATATGTTCGAGCGTCCAAACATACTAAAACAGAAGAACGCCTTTCCGCCCAATTTCATTCACTCGCTGGACTCGTCTCACATGATGCTAACCTCATTGTATTGCGAACGCCAGGGTATTACTTTTGTCTCCGTGCACGATTGCTTCTGGACGCACGCGTGCACTGTGCCGGACTTGAATCGTATCTGTCGAGAGCAATTTGTTGCTCTCCACTCACAGCCTATACTTGAAGAACTCTCTGAATTTATGGGCCGTACTTATAGTTTCCAAAACTCGTAAGTCATCATTAATTGAGTATAGAAACAATTTATTGAAATGTATATTATACTTTTTAGTGACTTTTCCAACGATGGCTCTGTTGAGGATCTTTCGAAACGCCAGTTGAATCGTATTCTTCGGCAGATGCCAAAGAAAGGTGACTTTGATCTGCGTAACGTTTTGGACTCGGTCTATTTCTTCAGCTAGATTGGCAAACTAATTGAATGGTGCCTAATTAATAGTAGTATAGTCACTTAAGTTTAAGACTTTGTTAAACTTGTTCAAAAATTTCGAAGCTTTTAATACCAAAAAAAAAAAAAGACCCAACAATTGGGAACATTGGAAACGCAGAGAAAAGTCAGCGCACCCAGCGAGAAATGTGATTTTGTAAGAGTTTACAGACAAAATATACACTAAATATTATATTATATAGAATACTAATTTAAATGTTAATACTAATTGGTATTTCAAACACGAAATTGGGTTTTAAGCAAGAAAATCTATGGCAGCTTATTAATAAAGTCATGACCAACAAAGCTAAACAAATTTCCAAAGAACTTTTTGTGATTTCAAGTAAAACTCTGTTAACTGCAGAGCACTCGAATGGCCTGTTTAACAGAGCTGCTAAATACACTCGATTAACAGTTGGCTTAACAGCGCTGTCAACTTTCGCTCAAATGTGGCTCACTCTCTCGCACTCACTCAACATTTTTGAACGCCACCCCATGTTCACTTTTCCTTTTCGCATGGG
>JABVZY010000326.1:5793360-5806924 GCA_020883555.1 Drosophila nannoptera | reverse complement strand
GGTGTCTGCCGTCTATGTATCTGTGTGTCTGTCGTTGTAGCTGTAATCGGAGCCAGTGGCAACCACTTTCAGCGAATGCGCTCAGGCGAGACAAAAGCAAAAGACCCGAGGGCGATGCGGCATTCGATTTGTAAACAGGCTGATCTTCAAGTGTGCCAGCTGCCTGGTGTATCTTTAAGATACATTTCGGGACCAATGCAGCGCAGCGTATCCTTCAAGACATCAGCAGCAGCAGCAGGAGCAGGAGCAGCGGCAGGCAATGACCTGCTTTGGCATGCCTGTTGGAAAACATCTGTCGATCGGCCTCTACCTAACTGTCCCGCTGGCTGAGGATATTGGCGTGTCTGTCTGGAGGTCCTTCGTCTGTATTATTACAGGCATCATCCTGCGTTTGGCGCGCTCATCGTTCGCGCTCGTCTCGCTCTGCGCCCTTTTGTTGGAGCCAGCACAGGTTTCGCCTGTTCTATGCTCTACCTAGCCAAAACATCTGCCGTTGTGTGTCCTTTATGGGCGCGTCCTTTGCGCTGGCTCTGCATTAATTGAATGTAATTTCCATTGGTGCCTGCCCCGATGACGGCTAGCTGATAAGCAGGCAGACTCTCGCTTATTGTCGGGTTTATTGGGACGTAGTTTCCGGCTCGTAGGAGGTGTCATCGTCGCGGAATGACAAGTACAGTCGATAGCTCGCAAGATTAACAAATTCCAAATGAGCTAGGCTAGACCTGGGATCATTATTGATGCCTAATGGTGGATTCTCTGTCCTGTCAGGGAGAATTTTATATAATCTTCTGAACAATTTACGGAAAGTATTTGCACTTACAAACATTAAAGCCTCCAGTTCCAGCCATGAGCCAAGAGGCTGATCTCCATTAGACCTGCGTAGGGAGAGCGGGGTAACCGCAAAGGCAGCAAATATGTGGTCTTGCCATGTGGCAAGGCTGCGGCGGCTGCTGCTGATGCGTGCATTGGCCGCACAGCAAATGTCATAGATACAGATACAGATCCATCTATTCATACATACATATATGCTTGTGTTTGTGTGTGTGTGTGTGTGTGTGTGTGTGGCTGGAGCTGAAGATAAAACGCATAAAATTGCAAATTACAACGCTTGAATGCGTTGCACATGCAAGCGAGGTGGCTGCATCTGCATCGATACGATTACAGTTTGTGGCAGCCGCAACAAGAGATCGGAGCCGGAGCGAAAGCCGAGCGTGTGGCAAGCAGACGACGATCTCTAATGGGCAACGTCAGCAGCAGCATTGACAGGCTGTCTCATGTTGCAATTAGCAAGTGAGACGCCCGAGTTAGTGAACCCGCAACAACACTCAAGCCTGAACTCCAACCCATGCATAATCAACAAGAAATCAAGCCTGATGAACGATCCACTCCAGCGATCGCTAATCTAATGTGTGGAAAGTGCAAGTGAGTGCACTCGACTGAAGCACCCAGCTGTCCGGCTATCTGCTGTCTGTCTGTCCGCCTAATCATTGATCAAATATTTTTACACCCGGTTCATTCGCCTGGCCTGCGCTTCGACTACGGATTCGAATTCAGATTCGGGATTGATGGCTGCTCTCAAATATTTGTGGAACCCACACAAGCAGTGGCACTATCATTGATAAGCCGCTAATCAGCGCATTTGCCAGCGGGGTGGAGGAGGGTGGAGTCGGGCGGGTTGACTTGCCACTTGCCTATGGCCATAAATTTGATGTACTTGACATTTGTGAGTCTTCAGTGCTGGAGTTGAGCGTCTCGGTCAAGCAAGCGCATAATTTCTGAAATTAGTATATTTTATTATTTGATTTACGGCCCGAAAAATACAAACCTAACTAAACGGCATATGAGTTGCTGGCGGGCTTCCAGATCCCCAGTAGCTGAAGGAAGGGAAAGTGCAGAGGTAAGATCGGAATTTATCAATAACTTACTTGTAACTGTGTAATCCCCTCCCATTTCGCCTGAGATCAAAGACATTTCCATATCCAGTTTATAGGGTGTGAAAGAACCTAGGGAGAAAGAGGAAAATTACCTTCATGACCGTGTGAACGTCAGCTGAATAATATTCTAATTATATTTACCAATTGCATTGGGCCCCTGTAACTGGCCCATTTCAATAGTTCCACTAAATGCCAGCTTCAAGTCAGCAACTGTCTAATTTTCGATTTGACAAAGAGCCCAAAACGAGACAAATGTCAACACGCGATCGCCATGTGAACCGCAGAGGGTACAGCGCCCTCTCATTGAAATGCAAACAGTTGCGATACGCCCGCTGCGGCCTCTCCTCCTGCACCTACTCTCTATTTCATGTTATTATTAAAAACACCTAAATGGGTCGCATCGAGAAGTCGGGACAGCGCTTCAAGTTGTGTGCTTTGTAGTGCAGCACGTACAATAAATTAGAGACATTATAAAAAAATTAAAACGTGAGCTCCAATGGCCGGGCATATTTCGACAATAATAAAGTATACCCGCAGCGTATGGCACAGAAGGTATTCCAATATTACGAGGGCATATGTATATGAAGAAATTCTCTACTTGAACTTTTCCATATACGAAATATACAATATATAATAATTTCAGCGAACTTTCGAGCTTTAGCTTTTGAGAGTATCCACGCTTTGATAACCCATCGATAGTTCTTCCTAGTTGTTCATATAGTTCGAAGCACCGCAAATTCATAACACAAACAACGTGACAGAAGGCCCCACGGACAATAAACTGTGCCCGGCGAGCGGCGGTCGGGGTGGATACTCATAAAGCAGCTGATCTCCCTGAATTGTTCGCTGTTGCTTTATGTGTTTTTATGTTCTATACGCCTCTCTCTCTCTCTCTCGCACACACACTGCGGAGCCCGCGCGCGTTCTCTCATTAGCATGCAGCGCACGACGAGGCGCTGATAATATTCCGAGTTCCAACTCTTTTAGGCCCTGTTGAACGAACAATTGTCAATAAAATTGCCGACTGGCAGCACGCACAGGGCTTTGGGAAAGATCTTTAGTCCGGTTTGGAAACACTTAAAAGAGGTCTTCCATACGTTGAACTGGGCAAAGATCCCACGCTTTGGCATCCAACCTCCCCCCAACAAAGAGAAAACAAAAAGGAAATGCGCAGCATTTAAATAATTTTTCGATGCGAGCCCACACAAAAATGGAGCCAGGTTGATTATTTGTTCACAAATGTTTTTGTCAAAATTTATATGCGAAAATTGCATTTTAAATGAGTGGCTCAAACAAACGCACCCGCTTACACAAACTCACACACACACAGTCAGATCAGAATCAACTTCATTCATTCAACAAATGAAAATGAGTAAGATTCGGCTGATAAGGCGTTTACCTGACTAGGATATACCCCCCAGCTACTCAGGAATTGACCGAAACCTAAGTTAAAAATGAAAGCTAAGAAAAAGAGAGAAAAACTAGGGCCTCTTAGAATATCTCCCATTGCAAGTCCCCAGTCGGCCAGTAATGGTAGGAACCTCTTTTAAATTTGCTGATGTAGATCCTATCACACCTCTTTCACACACCTGTCATGACTACAGGGTATTAAAGGCCAACTTTTGTTCGCGTGAACTTTTGCGCATTTCTCTTTATCTGTCTTTGGCTCCGCTGTTTAACATAATCAGCGGAAATCATACGAAAAAAAGTGAAGATGACTTAAAAAGAGTAATACGAAACGCAAAAAAAAGAAGATAGCAACAAAATATTAGAGGCATTAAGAGGCAGAGACTACCAAACAATATGAAATGAAATCTACCTGCCCGAGCGAAACTGGTGAATGAACTGAGCGGCTGAAACCCAATCTGAACCAGGTTATCTCTGGGTTTTTCACAACCTCTCTCTTTCTCTCTGTGGCCATTAGCAGCTTTTTAGCCGGAATCAGTCGTGGGCCACACTTGACTTTATCAACGCGCAGCGTGCGTTTATGGAAAGTCCTGTGAAAAGGACCTGCTGGCAGTCACATGTTTTACACACTCGTTGGGTTAGTCCTGTGGCATGCGACGTCTGCTGAGCCTGGCATGGGGTCCTTTAGGGTAACTGTTTATATAAGAAAATGACATATCTTTGACATGTTTATTAGAGTGTATTAATTAAAGAAGGAAGTTTTCTATACAGCAGCCACCGGAACTTACTTTCAAATGTTTATAACATGCTTGAATATACACGATGCAGAAGTAAAACTCTAAAGCTTGTCTTCTTCTGTCTTCAGTTTTCTACTATTGAAGCATCGATAGCATCTTAATTACGCTGAAGCCCATGCTCAACCTACTCACCCATTTGGCGGGCGCCTGGTTACAAAAACAAGAAGCACATCATATGATTTTAGCTTTCTATTATTGTCATATATTAGACGATGGTTTTGGCTTTTCACTCAAAGCTCAGAGCCCTTCCTCATTAGTTAGTTACTTTTCGGCGGCTAACAATGGAAATATGCTGATCATAATTAAATCAGCGTTGCATGACACAACTTAATCAAAACTGAGCCGTGCCATCTGAAAAGCATAAGACGTCCGCTCAATGAAAGTGAATTAACTGGCAGTCGAAGAGCTCAACAAAAACAAAATAAAACCTACTCACTCGCACTGGCGGAGATGCCAAATGAGGTCAACGAACATGGCCCAAACGAGCAGCCAGCAAAAGTTGACAATCGCTGTCAGTGGGCTGAACCTCAACAAGAGACTTCAGGCTGGGCAAAAGTTTTGAATGATTTCCCAATCTGAATGGGCAAAAGCGAATCGCAAATGCTAGAAAGAAAAAAGAACACACTGTGTATGCCGAACTTGGAGATACGCTATAATAATCGAGTTCTTTATTTAGATACGTTCTCACAGCTTAATAATACTTTGCATTGTTCTAGACAGTGTTGCCAAATATTAGAAAGCTGAAGTGCGATAGTCGTGACAGCCACAGTGCCTGGTATCGATAACTTTTATAATTGACCTAAATTGATTTGATTTCAGGTTGATCAATATTTAAATCCCTCCTTCATTTCGAGGGTATACGCAAATCTAATAATTCATCATCGGCTAATGCTCGTTGGGCTTCGCTAGCTTATCTGCCCATTTACGTGCCAAATCTACAGGTGAAAGTGTTGCAAAAGCCAAAGCAAAGGTGCAAAAAAACTACAAAATGAAAACAACTGCCGGCAACTGTGATTTGTGGAGAAAATTGTTTTTCCTCGCACAATGCGCCACGAATGTTAAATTTGGAGTGCAGCCTGGGGCCGACACTTGCTAGTGCTCAGCGGTGTTTTCCCACACTGCAGCAAAGTGGACGTGCCGCACAAATTTGATATCCATTCGGCTTGTTGCACACATTGCTTCGCTCCAGTTTGGTTTGGCTGGCCCCTGCGCAACACGGGTAATTAATGTGCAACATTCTCTAATTGCCACACTGAGTCATGCGTGATTAGTCAGCTCAGTGCGTGTTACACAAGAATTTTGAGTTTCTAATATACTATTTACTCCATGAAGAGGAGTATATTGGCTCTTGAGTTAGGCCAGCAGGTAAATTCCGGTAGCTGGGCGAAAGAACTTAATAACAGATCATATGTATGTCTTTAATTGCAGACGACCAGAGGCTAGAGCTAATAGTCTTCCAATCTCAACCTACCATCTATCAATTAAAGCTGAACAGAGTATGACGCAGTGTAAGAGCCTGTTGCTGCTCCATTGAGTCACAAAACTCTACACCTCAATTGGTGTAATTTTCCCGCGCGGCGCTATAAAATGTGAGCCTGTTTTAGGTTCTCGTTTTGTGTCACTTCTGTCGATGGGCTCGACTGGAATTATCTAACAGACAGTACACATACACGCATACATGTCTTATATATTTAGAACGTATGCCACCTTGCACCTGTTTCCGTTGCACCCAATTTTAAAGCTGCGCTTGACTGGCTTCGGTATAGACAGACAACGTCTTGCCAGTCTGCCTTCCGCTACCCAAAATATTTACTTGTAGCTCTGTGCAAACTAGACGTCGTGTTCTAGGGCGCTAATTCTAATGAAGTTGCAAGTTTCAAGGGAACGTGGCAGGTGCATGTCACACAAATGAACCATCCAAATACCACAAATGAAGAGCAGCATTCCAATTATTTAGACATATGATCCATAACTTAGCTGCTAATGAGATCAGCGGCAACCTTTGGAGTAGGTTTACAGACCTCAAATAGTTAGGAGATTAAGCGAATGTCTGGAAGGACAAATATTTCAAAGGCGCCAAATAAGAGCGCAAAGGCACCTCATTGTGGAAGACGTATGCTAGACTGTACCCATAGCAAAACTCGCCCTGCAGGTTCAATGATTGAGCGAAAGTAATGATCAAAAATATTTGGCGCTAAGCATTCCTTTTTGATTATTTACTTTTGCCTCCAATATATCTTATCCTGCTTATCCTTTGATGCCTATTAGCAAGCCTCATTTTTGTGTTTTAATCCCTTTGTCAAAAACTCTTTATTTATAATCATATGCCGACTTCCCACAGGCTTTGCCACTTTGTTCATACGGCCGCGCCGCATTTTCATTCCCAGAAAATGGAAGAGCACTTCAACTGCTTCGCCGTCTGGCAATACATATTTTAGCAACGCTAACCATCCGCAACTAATGCCCCTAGCAGATCTGGCAGAGCCAAGTGCTTTGTATTGGCTGAGGTACTGGGATAGGGCTCGGCGTGTGCGGTAGCCGGAGTTCGTTCTTTTGCCATTTCGCTCAGTTTGTCATCAGTAGGAATCATAAAAGATCATAAATAAATAGCATAGAGAGGATTTACATTTGCTTCAGGAATGCTGCCGGACCGTTCCGTCTGTCGGTCGGTCACACTTTAATTAGTGTAGATAAAGCGAGTCTGAGCGGATCTGAGAAATGTACACAGAGTGATTCACGCAGCGTTGCCAGCCCAACTAGGTCTTTCCCTCTCGCTCTAACATACACACATGCCTGTCTGATGCAGTTGTGCATCTCGCTCTGGGTAATTGATACCCGAGGTGTTGATTTGTAAAATAAAATTAAAAAACAACAACAAGCTGTTTGCTTGTAAACAAAACCAAAAGAGAGAAAAAAAAAAACAACAATAAACAACTGAATTTTCGGGAATTTAGATAAGCCGCAGAAAATATTTATTTTTTGGAATGGCTCGTATAGGCAGAGAAGAAGAAGCAGAAGAAGCAAAAAGTAGTGGACACGCCCCGGCACCACAGAAGGCCCCTACCGCATACATATTCAATCGGGAGCTGATGTGGGTCCATTTGACGAGCTGGAACATGGACGGACTGACAAACTGATTGCGGTTTGCGTCTACCCAACGAGCAGGCTTGATAAGCCAAACCTACTTATCAGCCCAGGCTACAAATATTTGATCTTCCTTCTTGTTTATATATGTTAAATGTTTATGCAAAGATTAATGGATAGGCGCACGCCTTTCCGTTTTATGGGGGACTCTGAAAAAAATCCGAGCTACACAAATGCTCTATGAAACGGAGTACAACGAATTCGAAATGAGGCGAGCAGAGCTCAAGGAATTGATCGATTATAGATGTTATGCAAAATGTATGTAATCCGAATCTACAAGACAAATGAGAAGAACCCGATTTTGATATCTGGCAGAGACCATCATTATCCTATCACATGTCAATATTTTCAAACCTTTCTAAGAAGCAGGCGAATCTTTTGGAGTGTAAATTTTTTATGCATCCAAAAAAGTATTCTGAAAGAGTATTCAATCTTCGAAATAGACAAATTTTAGCCTTTTTTTTTATTAATATTACATGAGATTTTAGCATTAATTCGTTTTTTCTCATTTTTGTACAGTCTTAATTAAGCAAAATCGTTTTTTGATTGGCTGTGGGAGAGGAAATATTTTATTGTTAACGGATGTACTTAACCCGTTAAAAGTATGAAAATATAGACCAAAAATGTGTGGCTCAATCAAGTTGGAATTCGTTGTAATTAACTGAAATGTTAATGGGTAACTAATTATTGGCTTTGGGAAACCAACAAGTTCACAACAATTTTGATAATCGTAAGACAAAACCATTCACATTCCCCCTTTTTCGTATACAATATAATTAATGATGAAACGCAAGAAAAATTAATTGGTATGTGAAGCTAAAATGCTTATTTAAACAGTTGCAAAATATATTGAGAAAATATTTTATATGGGGGAAAAGCCTAACAAAGTTAACCCGAAAGTTCCGGGTTTACCTGGTTATGTTTCACTTTCATTTGGCCTTAGAATTTGGATTTAGACGAATATACTTCTCCGAGTGCATTCTAGCCATGATTCATGCCATGACACATAACTAGGCTAATAGAAGAATGTTTACGTAAACTTAGCCATATTTGCATTCAGGTCGATCAATTATAGATTGCACTACAGAGTACATGAGTCATAAACGTAACGAAAATTAGCAGAGTTAAAATATGAAATCCGAAAAGGATAATCTATTTATATTCACACAAAAAATGTCGAAAATATGTAGCACCCTACACGCGTCTCTTGAGCGCATTCCGGAAACATTCACACAAGCTGGCACATTTTAGCTATACCGAAAACGATGCCCTTACAGGATACAACGTGGTGTCCTTTGTTCCAGGCCATGCGACACCTTTGGCAAACTGTCAATAAGCGCATTGTTTCGCCTCAATAAAGCAGCTGCCAAACACGCACACACATTTGGCATCATTTTCAGTTCCCAGTTTCCATTTGCGACCACACAATGTCCTGTACAGGACAATGGAATACGCACTGATTGGTAAGGGGCGATGCATCTGCAGCAGTTATGGCCGACACGTGATGGCAAGATGCTCTGGAATTTGGCGGGAACGGGGGATGGCCAATGTGAACAACGATGTCAACCTACTAGCAGCTGGCCAAAAAACCAAACGGAGCGCGAATGTTCAGCAATGGGTAAATGATATTACTACGACCGTTTTAATACCCTTCACTGTGTAGAATTTTCTAGAGAAAGTGCACCGAGTTGACTCTTGAAAGAGCTTTATTTAGACACTAATGCCCAGCGTTCGGTGCTGTCACGCCGCTCGCGCCGCTTATAGGGTATTAAAACTTTCGGAGCCCCACACCTGACAGCAGTTGTCTCCGCTCCTATTTCCTAACCAGATGAAAATGCTGTTAACGCTCAGCTTCTAAGCGGCTTTTGTGTCATTAAGCAGAAGAGAGCTTACACGAAAGAGAGAGAGGCCGACTGAGAGAGCGACAGCAACGCAGCTGTTTTGTGGATCTCTCCAAGCGCTCACTCTCGCTCTCTCCATAGCCACTACTGTGGCATGCTTCTCTCTGCTTGAAGCAGGCAACTTTTCTCGTTGCCCGTTTTCATTTTATGCCACTTTTTTCGGCAACGGGCCACAGCTCAACATGTTCAGTCAACCTTGGCAAGGCCGTTGTTGCCGGTTTTTTAGAGTTCACGTCTGTGTGTTTGTGTATCCGTGTGCATGGGTGTGTGTTGATGTACGCGTGGGTCTTTGGTATGTGGCCAACGGAAGTGCGTTCGTTATAATTGACAATCGCCTTTTCCCCCAGCTCCGTTTGACCAACAGCTGCTCGCGTTGCCTTTCTTTCAGATCCGTTTGCGTAATTGCAGCACGAATGGCTTGTTGCCATCATTAGACCACGTTTCGAAGGAACATAAAAACATGGCAATTGTTGTGAGGGTGTCCTGTTGCCAAATTGAGCGGAAAGTGTTAGGGGTATGTCCCGATCAGATGTGAGCATAGGGTATGGCAATTTAAAAGTGCGATTAGATCGATTCTTTAGCGCAATTCATTAGTTTAACGTCACAAAGTCGAATTATATGTATGTACATACATATGTTTGTTTCTCATTCAAATATACCACTATATATACGCTTTTTCGCATTACCAAAGCAATAATCTCTTAATATAACCTAGTTTCGCGTACATAAATGGCAAGGCTATAAAATGTTTATGGTGTTTACTTTTTATATTAAATTTCCTCATATTTACTTTTGAAATCACGTATGTACATATTTTTACGAGCTTGACCCCTGTGGAATGCCTCTAAAGAACTTTATTTCATTCCATCCATTCAGCGCCTGCATAGTTTTTGCAACACTCACAAAACGCTCTCAATAATTTCTTACTTTTGTCTATATGTACATGCATTTACATAGATGCATATGGATGTATGCGTATGGATAACAGCAACTGCTTTGGCTGGCTGCCAATTTCGTCATTTAAATCAACATAAACTAACGGAGAGAATGACAAAAAACGCAGAGAGTCCATATGGGAGACTCTGCTACTGTAGCGGCTTGGGCTAGCTGCTGTGCTCTCCCTTCAAAATGCATTACAGACCGAGTGCGTGTCGCTTGCGCTCTCCCTTGCACAGCAATACAATACTCACATGTGTGTGAGCGTCGTGTAGCTGAGTGAGTTGCGGCCGCCATCTCGGTGTGTGTGAGAGAGCGACTGACACCGTATAGCGGGTAGCTCTGCTGCGCAGAAATTCTGTGTCTTCAGTTGCTTTCGAGCTAGCGACGCAGACGGTTCGTTTTCTTGATCGCGCATCAAACTGCGCTTTTTCTGAGTGATATTGCACTATTTTCGACAGAGTCGCGCGTGCGTCGTGCGAAGTTTTGAAATACAAACGCAATATTGTGAAATAATTGAAAATTAAAATTCACGCGAGCAATGAGTGCTTGAAACTGCTTAAAACTGTGTTGTTTGAGAGTGTAAATTAAAAAGCTGCCGATTTTTTGGAAATACATTTAAATTAATTTTCGCAAGAAACAAACATACAAAAAATGGTACGCAGCCTGGCACAGTGGACCAAGACGTTGAGTTTCCCCTCACGCTTGTCGCCCAACCGCAATTCCAAAGATTGTTCCACGCTGGCCAGTCCAGTGCCTCCACCAACACCACCCCGGAACAAGACCAAAGGTCATAGCCATTGTGCCACATCGCGTAGCTCCTCTTCGACCGTGTCGTCTTCGCATTCTTCAGCTGCCTCGCACAACTCCCCCACGCCTGGCAACAACTCCAATAGCAGCAACAACAACAACGTCAACAATATGCCCATTACGGAACTGGAACAGATCGTAAGTTTTATTATGGGAGCAAAGTGCTGGCAGGAAGAGAGGGGATGATTGTGGGGACTTTCAACTTCCTGCCATGCCGAAGCAGCCAGCTGCACAAACAGTCAACTTGCTGATAAAGCTCATTGACCCATTTTCCGAACGCACGCCAATTGGCATTACGAAAGCCCCACACAGAGAATTCGACTTAGCTTTTTTTTATCATTAACAATCAATCAGTTCCCTAAAAGTAAATATTTTGATCATAAAACTGATAAATATTGTGAGCTTATACAAAACATCAGCAGTAACTGATAATTGATATTATTTATGGGCTTAGATAAGAGTGGTTTCCTTTGACATCACTATAGAACTGAAGGGGTAACAGATTCTGGTAAATCTAAAAGTGTACATAAAATGTGATTAAAAATCTTTCTGCTTTGCTTATTTTCGCTTTAAAGTGTTGCCACCTAGTTTAAAATTATTTGCAACTGTTTTCGCAATCGAATTGCCGGATCTCCTTAAAAAAATATTCTCACACACACATACTTATTTGGACAGGCACAGACGCATAGAAATCTAGCGACACATGTGCCACAAAGTAGACATAAAAAAAGAGAAAACTGGAAAGCAAACAGGATGTCGACATGCTTGATTTGGGAATGGGAATGGGAATCGGAATGGAACCGCTAAGGGCGCCCAGATTATAGGCGACACATGTGCACAACGTGGTACGGGCAATTGTTGATGCCACACGGTGCACATGGTGCATGCTACGGGCTATCTTCAAGTGTGGCCTGGGAAAATGATTGCAAATGCGACATAAAAAGACCCAAAAACCGTCAACTATTTCACGCTATTTATGTAAGCAATCAATAGCTTCTATTGCTGTTATATACAAAAACATACATATATATATAAAAGTAGAGATAATATAAGATTTATAATTTGTTGATGGTTTATCAGGATTCTATGGGAAAATCTTTACCCCTGATTGGTCATACTTTCCAAATACTCCCCGTTTGTACGTAATGCAGCCAAGCAATTTGTTGAAAGATCAAAGTCTCTGGCCATTATAGCAGCTGCACAGCAAGTGCCGCATTCTCGTTTCAGATGTTGTCCAAGTACGTTGCGGTTAGTTTTAGTTTCCAATATTCGTATGTGCCACACCCTTGTGACACGATGCAGTGGGCAACATGCCACACTTTGCGATGGAAAATCGTGACTGGCGGCTTAGGCGCCGTAAACCGCTGCTTCATGCGGCGTTGTGAAAAATGCCAAAGTTTAAAGGCGTCGTCTGCCCAGCGGATCGAACGTGCAACCGAATTTTACCGTTAGCAGAATGCACTTATATAAGTCACAAAGTCGCCGCGATTTGCCATTTGGCGAAACGAGTTTGGCTGGCGCATTTTGACCAGCTTTGGTGCTGGAAAAGTTGTTTGGCCGCTTTTCCAAACATCCTTGGCCAAAGGTAAACCAGTTAACTTGTTTGCGGAGGCGTCTGCCAACCGCATACCGTACGATGCATGCCACAAATTGCTGCACCTAGTCCGGTTGTTAGTCCAGTCCGCTTTGCACATCCGGCTGCCCAAGCATTTCCGACCTCTTGGCAAAGCATTTCCCACAATTTAATCGGCCAAGCTCCAGTTGCAATCAGTGTTCCCACAGCTGAGACTCAGGATTGGAGCGGAACGTGCTTTAGAAATTGAGCTTTGATTAGGCGCTTGGCCAAGCAGCAGAATTTCACACCCAGTTGCTAATAAGATTTTGTGTTTGAGCGCTAAATCAACTGTTTTCTCCCGGAGCGGGTCGTAAATATGCCAGTACATAAATCTTCTCAGTAGCTGAGTCCGCCAGCTTTCAAGAAGCCAGAGTTCTAGCATTAGTTCTGAAATTTACTATATCAAGCTCTTACATCTTGTCATATTTTACAATATCTTTCATTGTTATTTTTTTTTTTTTTTTTTTTTAAGTATAAGCATTAAAATGCTAAACTAGCTAAAAATCATTCTCAAGCCGAAGCTAGATTTCACTGATTGTAAAAAAGCGAAATTTTTCAGCAGTCTTTGCCGTAAAGAGCAAAAATTTGCTGTCGGGCCACATACCAGACGACGAACCCAAACGCGCTGCTGCTTAACTTGGCCAACAAAGCAGCGTCAGCATTTTGTTGGTCTGTCGCTTCCTGTCCGGCAGCTGCTGCCCGCATCGAACACCGTTTTTTTCTCTACACTTTTTACTAAGCAACAATAATAACAACAGTAGCAGCTGTTGCAGCAGTTATTATCCCCAGCTAAAGACCAAAAACCAACACAAAGTTCACCTGCAGCCAAGCGAAAATTGCAACATCGCGATGCTGCCCGCCAGTGGGGCAACGGCAAGAGCTCAAAGTGTGGCAACGCTGAGCGTTGCATCTAGAACATTTGATATTTTCAAATTGAATTGGCAACCAAAATAAAGCAACAATAACAGCAGCCGCGACACATGTACATATAAATGCGCCCGCCTTTGTAGTGGTGTGCGT
>JABVZY010000326.1:5764410-5787740 GCA_020883555.1 Drosophila nannoptera | reverse complement strand
GTGCTGGAATTAAACCAAAGCATAAGAACATACAACCATAAAGAACAAAATTCGTAACGTATAAAGAACATAAACATAAATGAAAACTATTCATATTAGTTAATAGATTAGAATAGAATTGAGTTCGTTTCTTAAGTCATTTGTTATAGAGATTTGTATTTTTTGTGCGCTCTCATTGGCGACTTTTACAACTTTCAAAAGATCTTCACATTATATAGATCGTACGTTTTTTTAACATAGAAGACAAACTTCCCCTAATTACATAGCTTTGCATGTACATAGCATAAAACGGAAAGGAGAGAAGTATCCCTAGTGCTTAAGAGCTTCACATACTTTAAGCGAAAAACGTAGTCATTAGAAGAACGGACATTAAAGAATACAATTTTCAATACAGTCAAATAAGTTAATTCGTTTTTAAAGCTAAGAGAAGTCAAGTCTATAATAAAAGCAATTACAATATTCAGAAACATTTTCCTGTCCTTCCCTTTCCTTTTCCTTTTCGAAAATCCATAAAAAATATATTAAATTCTGGTCTGTTCTCCAATTAGATTTTAATATTAAATAATATGGAATGTCGAGTGTATTATTTGCCGATTGGCTGATTAGACTAGGGAAATCGTTTCTTCAGCAGGCTCTCCAGCTTGCGTATGCCTGTCTGTGAGCTGCCGTCGGCATTCTTGTCCGCGCTGCCCGTAAAACTGCCCACGCTGAAGATGAAGGCTCGCTTGGGCGTGGCACTAGCTGCAGTTGCAGACGCTGCTGTAGTCTCTGCGGTTGGATTAGCTAAAGCATCAGGCTCTTCTGCTGTCGGCGCTGGTGTTTCACTGACCGCAGGCGTCTCCTCTTCGCTGGCGGTGGGCGCGTCCATTAGACCGCTGACAGCCGCCGCGGAGGCTGTATGCTTGAAGAGATCGATCAGCTGCAACTGATCTACACGTTTCACGGCCTTCATGTCCAGAATCTTTTGATATTCCGCAATGGTTATGTCAGGCAGTAGCTTAAGCACTTGTTGGGTAAAATGTGCCGGCGGCTGGACAGGTGTCATGACCACTTTGATAATCATTTCGGCACGCGTCATATCTTTGACCACGACTTTCGTGTAGCTGGTTGGTGCCTTGCGATTCACACTGGAGCCCACCGATGGTAGCTCCAGCAGCGCCGTCTTCAGCGAATGCGTGTCCAGCAGCAGCTGCTCACAGCCCAGCACATTGTTGGAGCCATCCGAAAGCGTCAGCTTGCAGCGATAGAGCACATTGATGAACTTGGGTATAAATGCTGCCACGAAACGATGACAGAACTGTGTGAAATATTTGCGGGAGTTGGCGAGCGTGTCGCGTATGGTGGGCACCGTTTGCTTGAAATTGCTACAGATGCTGCTGATGAACGCGCTCTGATCGCCCACATTACTGATGTGCTGCCACTGCACCTTGGCCATGGCGTGCAACGATGCCTCACATCCAACCTCTAGGTCTTGTACGAGCAACTGTATGCAGTTGGAAATGATGCTGTGGAGAGTAGTCTATAAATAATCATGAATTGTAAAATATAATTTCTTTTAAATACCGGTGGAATACATCCTTCTCCTCGCTCATATCGATTTTGCTGACGTAAGCCGGAGTAACCTTTTCCTTAAGCTTATCCTCCAGCTGTTGCACGGTCTCCAAGCAATACTCCCCGGTAGTTAGGACACAGCAAATGCGTACCAGATCATCTCGACTGAAGCGCTGGGTGTCACCCTCCTTCAGAAGATTGTGGAAAACCTGGCCGGCAGCTGTTGATAGATTCTGCATGTCGCGGGTTAGCAAGGAGACGCTTTTGCCAATGGAACTGCCCGTGCTATTGGTAACCAGTTTGGGCGTGCTGCCCTCCAACACTTTGGAAGCATATTCTCGCAGATACTTCTTGAAGACCAGCGCCAGATCGTACATGGGCTGCTCATTGCTCAGCTGATTGCACTGCACCATGCACTTCTTGTAGAAGACGAATAGATCACCTGAACTAGGGTAGACCGTGGTCTTGGCCTCAGCGAATTTGTATGGCTCTTTAGACATTTCAACAAATTTCTCCAGCAACTCGCTTAAATTTCGATCTATACTGCGTATATAAATGTCCAGATGGGGCTTGAAGCACTGACCGATCTGGTCATGGAATACAGTCGCGGTGAGTGGAGTATCCATTGTGGTAGGCAGCTTCAGCACCCTAGACTGCTCAGCGGGGGTCGCACCGAGGGTGACACCCGTAAAGCGCTTAGAGAGCAACTGTTCAAATGCCTGTGTCTTATTGATGGCAAACAGGAGTAAACGGACATCAATTTCGTTAGTGCGCTTGGCCATGATCTGGGACAGCTGCTGGCGAGTCTGACGGCAGAACTCAACGGTAATGCGCTCAGAAACCTCCCAATCGAGGGGAAAAACAGAGCCATATTTATCTTCAAAGTCCAGCAGGTGACGCTTCAGCCAGGCATAGCGCTTGTCTATCTTGTCCAGCCAGGCAATATCCTGATTTTCGTGAAACAATTGCATATATTCCTCTAACTGTTGTGCTATAAACCATTTGAGCAGCTCCTTCTTCACTTTGGCATCCAACACAGACATCACCTTGCATGCATCAGCCAGCTGGTTTAAGCCCAATCTGTGCTGCGTGGAGGGTTTGTTGGCAAAGGCGTCCTTGAAATCCTCAGTTATTTGCTGGGCCAAAGTCACTTGAATTTTATCCACGCTTTGAGAGAGATTCTAAAATAGAATGTCAAAGAATAAGTTCATCGTGTGACTAAGCGTAATGATAAGTCTTACTTTGATTTCCTCGATATCCGAGTATTGCTTGAAATGTTGGTTTACTTCAGTGATGGCTTGCAGTGGATTTAGAATCTCGCCGTACGAGCGTCGCACTATAAGCTCATTAAGGCTTTCTATACCGCCAACAAGCATATGCAGATGATTTAACGTTGTTATAGCCGATGTTAGATTCCGCTTGGCACAATCCAATTGCTTTATATCACGCGTTATTTCCTTTACCATTTCTTCGGTACGTTCAGCGCGGGTCTTTACATCGATTATATGGCTGAACAGAGAACTAATGACTTTTTGTGCTTCGCACAAAGCTAGTTGTCCATCTTGCCCAGTGTTCGTTTGGCCGCGAACTACCGAACGGATATTGTCATCAATAAGCGATACTTCGCACTGCATCCGCTGTATCGTCTCGTCGATGGTTGCCAATGATTGCTCATTGGGGAACAATTGGTTAATATAGTCTACAGTGTTGAAGTCTGGAGCATCCATGGGATCTTGTTCGTCTGTTTTCAACACCTAGAAAATTATAATAAGCAGTATCAATATCATACTTGTGGCATATGTTTTTGCTGTTCGTGTTTTTTACCTTGTCTATAACCTGTTTCACCTCCTTAGAAAAATGTATTTTGTTATTGGCCATCGTTTGAAAACCAGCGGGATCTCCTGCTATAGTTGAGACAGGGTCACTCATATTGTTCTTAGTACAATTCGTTTAATTATATATTATTGTGCACAATTTTCTAAGACCGTGTCAGAGATGCCATTCACAGTATAGCGCAAACATTGTAACAGCTGTCTGGAAAAAAATAATAAGTTGGCAGTTTCAAGTCAAGGACTACTACGGCGACCATATACGGTCACCTTATGCACAGCTGTTTTTATTTAGTTTGTTGAGTTTCTCACAAATCTAAATAAACATATACAAATATTATTACTTTGCAGTTTCGACAGTTTATAGATCCGCAAACAATAAGTAATAATAGATATCCAACATTGCTTCTGCAACGCCTATATTTCTATACTGCGACGATTGGAGGTATGGTTATAAGATTTTGTGTATTCCCTTTTTCAATATGAATCCCAATCAGCTGAAATTCGCATCAGTACAAAATGGATGGCGACGTGATAGTAATTAGCACAAAAGCGGCTCGCTCCTCATGTAAGGTGTATAAATGCGCCAAGTGTAGCTATCAGACCAATCGAGCATACAATCTTCAACGTCATCTGGTCAAACATTATGAGAAGCCGCCAAAGGAAGTGCAGTATATTTGTCCATATGCCGGATGCTCCTTTTCAACATTACGGTGGGATAACCTCAATCGACACAAGAAGTACGTTCATCCTATCAAAAACATAGACAGCGGTTCAACGACTATGAACAGTGATGAGGTTTCAGAACCAATGCCGTGTGAAGAGAAACTAATGTTAAACGATGAGGACATAGCGTCCGAGCATATGGCAGTGTATCTTATGGATGATGAGCTGGCATCAATGGGTGATGAGGAGCAAGCGGCATTACCGTATGATGACAGTTCACAGTCTGTTGAAGACTTTCCAGAATCAATAAGAGATATCCAACGCCCTAAGTCCGGCGTGGATTCCAAAATAATCAAACAAAATAATATGAAACCAAGGTAAGTTTTCACCCGAATCATCTATGAAGCTTTATAATGATATTTTCTATGTATTTCAGAAGAAAATATCGCAAGGGAAAAACTATAGCATATGAGTGCAACACCTGCAGATATCGTACTAATCGTTTCTATAATATTAAGAGGCACATTGCCAAGCATAAAGAGAATCCTAGCGATGGTGTCGTGTTTCATGCATGCATAATTTCTGGCTGCAACTTCGTAACCTCACGGTGGGATAATCTATGCAGGCATGTTAAAGGAGTACATCCAGAATCAACTGCTCCATCTTCAAATGAATAATATCTCTTATTAATGCCAAAACTATAATAAAACCTTAATTACATTTTCATGAACCATATATTAAATATGGAAAAACATTTTTTTTGCTTATTTCTTCTATACAAATAATTTAACTCTACCTTAATTATGGCTATCATTATTAATAATTATTACTGTGTGAAAAGAGAGTTGCTCATTGAGCCTGTACCCGTGCTACCTCCGGCTGTTGTGTTTAGGCCTATCATAGAGGTATCTCGTTGCGATGCTGTTGCTATCCGTTGATAACGGGCTATGTGATCCAGTGAATAGGGTAAGATGGGACGCACACTATGTATTTCGAGCAGCGTTAGGTTATCCAGTTTTGCGTAGGTGCCCTCGCCCTTAATGAAAGCATCAATAGAAGTACGTAGTTTCGATTCGCGTATGTCAAAGATGTCCTTGATAATAGTACGAAGCTCCTCGCAACGCGGTACATCATCGGGCGCCGTGCTCATGACTAGTTGTGCTACTACCATGTAATGCTCGCAGGGCATCTTTGTAAAGAATCTAAAAGAAATAGCATTTACTTTGATTCACCGAAAATCCTTTTTTTCATCTCACTTGGAACGCTTTTCTTCCTCCTTGATCTCTTCCAGAGTGTCTAGATCCATCCATTCCGGCGGCACAATGCGACACTTTTGTTGTTTTCGCAAATGCGTCGCCAACCATAGAGGCACAAAAACTGGGAAACCCGCACGAAACGGGCCCACAGACCCATAAATTAAATGCAGAGGTTCATTGGAGAAATTAGGTATTATGCTGATCATGGATTTCTCGCCAATAAATTCAATTATTGAGGGATCCATATTTCGTTTGTATTTTCGCAAAAAAACGTAAACAATGCAAAATTAATGTTATCGATGCGGCTAACTGTTCGCCGATAAGTTCGATCGATAGCAATTCCAGACATTTACTGTGTGCTACAACAATTTGTCCACTGTCGCAATGCCGTTACTTTTTTCGCATTTGAATTGAAAACTATAAACATATAATTTGCGTCAAATATAGGTAGCAATTAAGCAAAACTATAAATAAATGCATTCAGACGACCCTTCAACGGGTTATCAAATATAGGATTGCATATGAATAAGGATTGATTTGTTAAAAAATCTTATTGCGATTTCTAGGCATCACGTAAACCGTAGGTTTGGCGTCATGATAAGCGCATGAATGCCAGACATGATCAAGCGTTCAAGTTCAGCTATGTTTAGTAGCTCACAAATACATGCATAGGTACACATATACTATTACAGTTAAAAAGTGTACTTAATCCCTACGTAATTAGCCACATCTAAATGCATTGCATAAACAATGCAAGCGATTGCACAGTGAACAGCTCTTATCAGCATTATTCTACGCTCTCTCCCCTTTCATCCATGCCCACTCTCTTTCTCGTATCTTGCTTCATTTTAAGCCCCTACAGTTAATTAAGTTAGTCGCAAGCATACGACAAGGTTAAGTTAGGGTTAAGTTGTTAATTTATATGTCGCTGATTGCAATCTAGTGCAGATTTATGTGCATCCCCTAAATTTGTTTTCTGGACAAATTCGAGTACTGCGAATACACCGAAGATTTTTTTTTTTTACTCTTCACTCTCTCAAAGACAAAAGCTTGAAACACTGATAACACCGGACAGAACCAGTTAAAACTCACTTGTCAATACCAAAGTCTAATATTCATCTCTGTAAATTTCAACCCTGCGAATTTCGCACTCCTTGAATTTAAACATTTATATGCATATATATATATACGTATATATATATAGACAATAAAACTTAACTGGACTTGAGGTATTGTAAGCTGTGCTCTGCGTGGAACTCTACTGAATCTTCCAGCACGCTTTTGCACGTACATAATGAGCTGAGAGCATATAGATAGATTGTAGAACTGACTGGACGATTTTTCTGATAAGCCGCGCTTTGTGGATTCTGTGGAACCTGGGTAGATTTGTTTTTTTGATGAAAAGTACGAGCTGTGCGAGAGATTGGCATTAGTGCTCTTCTATTTTTGGCAGGGTACGGAGCTGCTGGCTATCGCGAGAAATCGACAAGCGACATCTCAAAAGCCAGCCGGAAAAATCAAAGCAACATTAAACAGTTTTCCCCACTAAGTATACGTGAAATTGCATTGTCGAGTGTAAAGTTGGTTTTTTTCGGCAACTCGTGTTTGTCTCTTTATCGGTTCTTCTCCCACCATCGGCTTCACTGCAGCACGGTAAGCGTTTGCTTTGTCCGTTCATTATTCGCCCATATACTATAAATAGAGGTGGCTACTTGATAAGCCGAGTCCGAATAGACGTCAACTGCGTGGCTGCATCTACCGATCCAGTCGTACACGCAGATAGGCAGAGCATTGCAGTTCGTGTGGCCCAATTAGTTGTGAGCCACAGAGCACAGCGCACACAAGCCTAAGGTGCCCACAAGTCAGCCATAGAAAGCAGTCATCCTTTTCGAAATATGTGCTTGACAAAACGTTACTAACAAGTGATATTGATTGGTGTGTTTTTCTACGATCTGTACATACAATTAGTATAGATATCTCCCACTGTAATAAACAAAACAAAATGGCTGACACGGAGATCATTGTGACCAATGCCGCGGAACCTTCAACCAAAGCCAGTCTGATTGTCGTCTCCAATCGCTTGCCGTTCGTCTTGACACGCAATGCTAAAACCAAAGAGCTGGAACGCAAGGCGAGGTGAGTACGACAAAAACTCTTAGAATGTTAGTGAAAAAATATTAAAAAAAAAAAAAAAGAATTTTACTATGAATTAATTTTCTGAAAGCTGTGTGAATATTAAAAAGTGCAGGAAGTGAAGGCTAATTGAATAGTCTAAAGTGAATTCAGCTATCGCCATGAAGCTCTCCATCAATTTTCAACACTGGCTGCCACAACAACGGTAAAAGTTCATTGAACGAGTACAGTCCTGAGCGTTAGAGACAGAAAAACAAAGCTATAAACCACTACAGATTATGTAAATTATAATATAAATATTTCCATGGAACAACTTATCAAAATCCCGTGACCAGAGGGAGGCTTCAAATCAAGGCAATCTCAAGCTAAGGCTGAAGTAAACTTTCCCATAATTATATTATTATTTATTTCTTCTTGTCTTCGTTTCTAAATTCAAGCCAATGGAATACCATTTGCAATGAAGATAAGACCACTATTAAGCAGCGTACAGCCCCCCTCGCTAGAGAGCCGAAATACCTAGGCGGTGGTCCATATACTCGTGATATTGTTTCCACACACTTCTCCTGATTAGTGCACTAAAAGACAGACAGCCCGCTTATCAACGCAAAATATATACACAGCGAGTAATTGTGAGGGGGAGGGATGTGCAGGGAGAGGGCATATTTGGATGAGGCAAACGGAATGCAAAGTCTGGCATTTCAAATTAGAAAACAAATTCAATACGACTAGCACACCTTATCAGTGCGGCTCATTACTCGGCTTTGACCCTTGCTGCCCTACAACGAGACAACGCTGCCATAAAGGGGTCAATAATAGAGGCGTCATTTCAAGGCTTTCGCAGCAGAGGCTCCAAGCTGCGAACCTGACACTGAAAAATAGCAAGACCAAAAAAAAAAAGATCACGTGCTCCGAATTTGGTTTTGGACGTAGCTCAACATTTCTGTCTCATCTCTCGCACTGACCCTACCCAAAAGTTTCGCTTGCGTAGGGCTTGGAATTTGATTTCGAGTATTCTATATATTTATATATTTTTGTCTCTGGTGGTGGCCTTTAGGCCAGAGATGAGGTTGTTTACACTGGTGCCATATCAGGCAGGCGATTTTTTTATTTTGCAGCTTATCAGTACGGCGAGTGTCAGTGTCACTGTGATGCACTCTGCATAAAATGGGGCCGGGATCCATTTGCCTGCACGCATAGAAGGCAGGGCTGCATACTTATACATATATATATTTATGAAGCCGGTGGAATGCATTCAGCTGTCAAATTCTAACTCATTTCAAATGACCTTTCGATTGCAGCGCTGGCGGTCTAGTTACGGCCGTCTGTCCGGTGGTGATCAAGGGCAGCGGCCTTTGGGTGGGCTGGTCAGGCATTCATCTGGAGGATCCCAATGAGGCGATACCCGAATCGAATCCATACGATCAAACGCCAACGGCTGGCCTGAAGTCTGAGCAGGTTGTTTCGGTCAACATCGATGCGAAGATCTTTGATAGCTATTATAATGGCTGTTGCAACAAGATCTTCTGGCCGCTCTTCCATTCGATGCCAGGTCGTGCCAGCTTTGGTGCCGACCACTGGCATGACTATGTGACCGTGAACAAGCATTTCGCAGTCCGTACCATTGAGGCGCTGGAGAAGTGCTTGTCCAAAAATAATGGCAGTGAGAAGAATCCGCCAATAGTTTGGATACACGATTATCATCTGATGCTGGCCGCGAATTGGGTACGTGAGCATGCCGAGGAGAAGAATCTGCCATGTCGCTTGGCCTTCTTCCTGCACATACCCTTCCCACCATGGGATATATTCCGTCTGCTGCCCTGGTCCGATGAAATTTTGCAGGGTATGCTCGGCTGTGATCTAGTTGGATTCCACATTCAGGACTATTGTCTCAACTTTGTGGACTGCTGCCAACGCAATCTAGGCTGTCGTGTAGATCGCAACAATTTGCTGGTAGAGCATGGTGGACGCACTGTGCGGATCCGTCCGCTGCCCATAGGCATACCCTACGAGCGCTTCGTCAATTTGGCCCACAATGCACCCAAGGTGCTAAAGACATCCAAGCAACAGATTATTCTCGGCGTGGATCGGCTGGACTATACCAAGGGCCTGGTGCATCGCCTGATGGCGTTTGAGGCACTTCTGCTTAAGTATCCACAGCACAAAGAGAAGGTCAGCTTGCTGCAAATCTCTGTGCCATCGCGTACGGACGTTAAGGAGTATCGCGAGCTGAAAGAGGAGGTCGATCAGTTGGTCGGACGTATTAATGGACGTTTCACGACTGCCAACTGGGCGCCCATACGTTACATCTACGACTATGTCAGCCAGGATGAGCTGGCTGCGCTCTATCGTGATGCGGCTGTCTGCCTGGTCACGCCATTGCGCGACGGCATGAATCTGGTGGCCAAGGAGTTTGTCGCCTGCCAGATCAATGAGGTGCCCGGCGTGCTGGTGATATCGCCTTTTGCCGGTGCTGGTGAGATGATGCACGAAGCGCTGCTATGCAATCCGTACGAGGTAAATGAAGCTGCCGAGGTCATTCATCGTGCTTTAACCATGCCAGAGGATGAGCGTGTACTCCGCATGGCTCGACTGCGTCGCCGTGAGGCAGAATGCGATGTCAGCCACTGGATGCGTTGCTTCCTAAAGGCTGTCGGTGCTCTCGAGATGGACGATGTTGGCACGACCATCATGCAACCTGTTTCCGTGGATGACTTCGATGACTACTTACTCAAGTAAGTTTATCCTTCCTTTCTCTACGAGCTGCCCTAACTCTTCCTTCAAATTCCACAGATACATTGGCTACAATCACAAGTTGGCCCTATTGTTGGACTATGACGGTACTCTGGCGCCTATTGCCCCGCATCCAGACTTGGCCACACTCTCGCCAGAAATCAAGAATGTGCTCTTCAAGCTCTCTAATCACTCGGATGTATATGTAGCCGTTATCTCGGGCCGTAATGTGGACAATGTGAAAAAAATGGTGGGCATTGAAGGCATTACGTATGCTGGTAATCATGGTCTGGAGATTCTGCATCCCGATGGCAGCAAGTTTGTCCACCCAATGCCCATTGAGTACGAGGACAAGGTCAGTTTGTTGCTCAAGGCACTGCAGGATTCGGTCTGTCGCGATGGTGCCTGGGTTGAGAATAAAGGATCGCTGCTCACATTCCATTATCGTGAGACGCCCACCCAGCTGCGTGCCGACATGGTCGATAAGGCACGCAGCCTGATCGAGAAGTACGGGTTCAGGGCAACTGAGGCGCATTGCGCACTGGAGGCACGACCTCCAGTACAGTGGAATAAGGGCCGCGCCTCCATTTACATACTGCGCACTTCGTTCGGCGTTGATTGGAATGAACGCATTAAGATTATCTATGTGGGTGACGATCTCACGGATGAGGATGCCATGGTGGTAAGTATTGAATGAAATAGGCAGTTGAGTGCCCACAAACCAATACTAAATAAAACTACTTGCTTCGCGAACAGGCTCTTAAGGGTATGGCACGCACATTCCGTGTCACCTCCTCGGATATAGTGAAGACCGCTGCCGATCATCGTTTGCCCTCGACTGACTCCGTGTACACGCTACTCAAATGGGTGGAGCGACATTTCATGGGTCGCAAAGCGCGGGCTAATTCCTTAACCTATCGTCCGACCAAAGGCGATGGCGTCCAAATGCAAATGTCCCTCGAGGTGGCCACGACGGCCAACAGTCTTGATGTTTAGGCCCTCATATATGCATATATGTTTGTAATTTGTAAGATCTTAAGAGTAAATAAAAAATAAAACACCAATTCGTACCTTAAGCATGGCGTGGTCATAGTTATCAAATTAAATATAATATATAAATTTACAATCGATTCGGTTATGCTATGGAAAGTTGAAACGGTTTAGAAACTAAGCACAGCTAGAAACTAATTATGAGACAGCACCAGCCAGGATATGACAAAGAAAAACAGAAAAATGGGATAGACAGCAAGCGGCTTGCGATGCGGTGGCTGGCTTTGGCCCAGGAATATGAAAGAAGCTGCAGAATCAAATGATATAACAATATAGTAAGCTTGAAATTATAATTTGAATAGGGTCAACTCACCATACGTGGCCCAGGCAAAGCCCACCGTTGTGGTCACAAAACGCAGGAAGAACAGAAAACGTGTTCGCGTGGACAACAAGATGACGCGACAAATGATCAACGCCAGCGCCACCGGCGTGAGGCAATAGCCAAGTACACAGACCGATTGAAAGAATGAACTGTATAAGCACAGAATAATTAAGTATTAGTTAAGCAAATTTAGTTAGGGCTTGAACAGCACATACATATTGCCACCAAGCAGCTTAGAGTTGAGAGTTACGATAGCAGCACCTATCCAAACAATCACAAAAACTTGTGCGAACTCGGGTCCATTGTCGGCCATACTATCCGCAGAAGATGATCCTTGTAGTATTGTGGCCATGAAGGTGCACAGCACCAAAGGACCCCACAAATCCCCTAGAAATATAAACAATGCATATAAGAAAAATTGCTGACGCATACAACTGTAGAACCAGCTGATGACGTACAATCACGTAGAAGACTCGACTTTTCTTTGGGATAGAGCACATGATAGAACTTGACACCAACAGCGCGCATATCTCTCAGCACAGTTTCGCGTATAGGTTCGTCCAGGGTATTATATTCTGGCACTCCATGCTGTGCTGTTGATGTTGTTGTTCGCTTGCCCGGTATAGACATGTCGCCCTCCAGCGAGGGCGATGTGTTGACGTCTTCAAACATCTTTGAAATAATTGGAGTTATTTGAAGTTTGTCCTAAAAGTATGCGTCTCTGATTTGTCGAGGAACTTACATCCAATTTAGCATCCATTTAAAGCCTATTATTTGTTATTATTGCTGGGTGTAAAAATAGAATAGTGAATCTATTCAATGCAATCAGTTGCCAACACTTTTTCCCTAATATTATCGGATTTAACTTATCGATGACCACTTTTATTTGATATCGATGTATGTTAAACTTAAAAACTAATCGATTTGCGTTTTTAACGCATTTTAAAAGACAGGCAGGTTTTTCTTAAACAATTTATTTGTATTACATACATCAAATTATCATCATATAACTATATACACAATCCTATAATTCAATTTATGACAAACAAAATAAATTTAAGCTTAAGTACTTTCGGTATGAGTGTTCAAGTGTTGTTTGAGATAAGTCGCTCTAGTAAATGCTTTTTGACATTGCGGACATTTGTATGGCCGTTCGCCAGTGTGCGAGCGTATATGCCTTGCTAAATCTCCCTTGTCCACACAAGTTTTTGGACACTGTGTACACTTGAATGGTTGCTCGCCTGTATGAGTTCTAATATGTCGCTGCAATTGCCAAGCAAGAGCATATTCCTTGGGACATTCTTGGCATTTATAAGTACGTTCGCCATTATGATAGCGCATGTGCTCCTCAAGCTCGGATTCTTGAATGAAATACCTTGTACAATTCGAGCACTTGTAGGCGTGCTTGCCTGGGTGCGTGGAGACATGATATTGGAGATCGGTGTGCCTCGTAAAAGCTCGTGAGCAATGTGGGCATTTAAATGGGCGTTCGCCGGAATGAATGCACATATGTTTTCGAAGATTGGAAGCCTGGCTAAATGCTTTGGGGCAATGTGTACATTTGTATGGCCGCTCTCCGGTATGCGTTCGAATATGGGAATTGAGATGGCATCTTTGGGTAAAAGTTTTTGGGCAGTGTGGGCACAACAACTGGACTTTTCTTACATCTTTTAACGGTGGCTCTGTGAGATTAGAATTGATATCCTGTTGTTGTTCTTCGTTATATCCTTCCTCGGTCACTGCTATAGTATGCTCAGCCTGTTGCTGTCTTACAATGTTTACGTTTTCTATTTTGACAGATCCAATATCCATATCTGACTCGGTCATCTCCCAGTTTTCTGTTAGAAGAAGTTCAGACTGGATATTGGTATCATTGCTATCAACTTGAAGGTCAGATGGTATCTGGTCGGAAGAACCTTCAATGGTGAGTACAATTGAATTATTACTGTCAATGCAATTATCTTGCTCTTCTATTTTATATTGCCCTTGATCATCCTGCAAGATATATTCTGTACTCAACAAGACGTATGTTTCCGTTTGACCATCTTCTGTTATTTCTTCCTTTATAGCTTCGTCTATCATTTTGGATTTTTTTAAGATTTCGCATAGCACCTGATAACTTTTCTCGCACCTGCGCTTGAATGCAAATGCATTTTGTATATCACAAATGCACGAGAGGCAAATTTTCTGCGACAGCTCATCATTTGTTTGTATTTTGATGGATGCAACACATTCACTCAGCATTACTGCTAGACTAGGTTCCCTCTGATCCGTGAATATATCCACAAGTGCCACCGAGTTTGTCAAGCAGGTGCGACATATTTTTTCCATGGCTAATGATGTACACACAAGGCACCCGAGATTCTTTCATGTACATATTAAACCACTAACTCAACAACAAAAGATGGTCAAAATTTTGAAACTATCGAATCTGCAACATATAATTACGATAGTTGGAATATCGGCAATACTTTAAGAATGACAATCAGTCAACCGTTCGGTTTAAAAAGTAAGTTGACTAAAGGATAGAAGGATTTATTTTTCATTATTGGTGTTTACATATGATTCATGAGAAGCATGCAATTAAACATATGTACAGATAGATTGCAATGTAAACAATGTTGCAATGGTATAGTGCTCTTCTCTATTTGAATGTTTTGCTGCGCTTCTTATCAGTAAGCAGCGTTGCCAACTGAACGCAAATGGTGGCAGCAGCGCAACACCAACACGAATTGGCAACGCGTGCATATATATGTATTCGCACAACCGAAGCAAGCAGCAACAAATAAACACACGCGTTCTAGCGACGGTGAACAAATATATTGTTGAACTATGCGTTAGTGAGGTGTGCTCCAACCAAAACTTATATCGAATTCGCGGTTTGAGACGCTAAGATGCAGAGCCCGCAGGCAGGAGAAGCTGTGATTGAGACAAAATGTAGTAATAACAAAGAAAGCACCGCAGCGTCTGAAGCAGCCTTGCTACAGGCTGCGCAGCAGTCTCCGTCAGCGTCACCATCATCGTCGAAGTCCGCGCCAAAGAATATACAACACGGCCTAAGCACAAAAGTGGCACTTTCACGGCTACATGAGGACATTGAAAACGTTCTAGTGGAGCATGAGCGGGCTAGTGCGGCAGAGAGGTAGGCACAGACAATCAATGACCTTTCAGTGTAATAACACTAACATGATTGCTACTCTCCGCCTACATACCAAATTAGCTGTCACTGCAAATTGCGTGCAGCGTTCATGAAACGCTATGATAGTCCGCTCGGGTGGCTATCAATTGGAACTACGCTAGTGACCAGTGGAGCTCTCTTGACAACTGGAATGTATTGGCCAGCAATTTGTTTGCTGGTTATCCTTGTCCTGGATCTGTACGTGGTAATCAGGGAAAGCAATCTGCGGCGTACAGAGATATTTCGAAAGACGCGGCATGCGTTATCTGAGCTGAGACTGGCCGAACAGCATTTGTGTGAAAACTGGGAAGTTTCGAATTACCCTCATCTAAACAATCCGATGTCTCCATGCGTCTCGCTGCAGTGGACGTATCGTGATGGAAAAATTGTAAACTTGCCGTGGGCACTGCTGGTGCGGGGAGATTATATTGTCTTACGACCGGGACACATATCTCCTGGTCCTTGCCATGAGCTGCACTCGAAGCGTTTTTTTAATACCAGTGAAATCTATGGATTGTCTGCGGCTCAGATAGGTGATCCTCCTGTGAAGCCCATGGCACGTACCCCTCTTCCAGATCTTGTATGCTGTCTGGAGCGCACACCCTATCTGGAGAACCTGCGTTTATGTCTAAAAAATTCACTAAAACGACCACCCACCATTTACAATCAACAACGTTATTTGGTAAGATGGAGTATTTGGATCTAAGCAGTAAACATGCCTAAAAATATTGAATTTTTCCACAGTTGGTAACCAAATATATACAACAATGGGGCTTTATTAGCGCATTGAGTATTACGCTTTTTGCGGGACTGCTGCGCCTAAATGGCTATGGTCTGGACACGGATGAGAAGCATAATTGGCGTCACGTACTGATTGGTTCGCCGGCGGCTGCTGTTATACCATTGTTGCCTCTCGTCTTCCCGCTGCAGTGGATCTCCATGAACTTGTGGGGCATAGCCCGCCTGCAGTGCTTCCTTAAAACCCCGCAAACCGTTCTAGAGAAGACAACCAGCAAATCGTTTGAGGATCTAGATATAGATACACCTGGCTACGACTATGGTAGTATCTCTTTGCTCCGCTCTAATGTGCTGCGCATTTGGACACGACTGTGGCAAGGTGACAGTGAGCTGCTGCCAAGATCTGCAAATTTAGTACAAGTTTTGGGCTCTATATCGGCGCTGTGCTGTGTGGATAAGAAGGGTATTCTATCATGGCCAAATCCTACCGCTGAGAAGGTCTTCTTTTTGCACAATACAGATGAGGAACTGCCCGACGATGATAGCCAGCCGTCCATGTCAACGGAAAGCGACAACGTTGACGACGCGGAGAACAAGGAGCGAGGCATCGTGGCAGAAGTACTTGACCTAACACACGATCAACACTGCCCATTCCGGCTGGAGTTCGATGATCACGAATGGAAGGCGCATATCAAATCCCTAAAGCCTTTGGGTGCGTACAAAAACTGGCGAATGTCTAACTAGCCCCAAATTACTACATTTTCGTCAACAGGTCTGGCCATTCTATTGAACACCTGTTCGCCGTTAACACATGAGCATTATGCCCAGTTCTGCGGCCATGTCAGCGCTGTGGCGATGCTCGACAAAGATTTGGTGCCAGTTACAAATCGGTATGCGATGTTTGAGTCGAGTATGAAATGCCTATTGCATGGGTACGTAGTTCATTGCCATAATCATTGCTACCATTGTTGCTTTAACCGAAACTACAAAACAACCATATTCGATTTCCTTACTCTATTACATATAAATATATACATATATATATGGTCTTGTTATTTTTTTTTCTATAAGGCATATACACATATTGTGTACGTGCGTGAAATGCGTTGTCCGAAGCGAAATTACTTTTGTTTTGTTTGGGCAAACTGTAAGATTTTTGATTTTTGTTTTGATTGCAAAACACTCGACACGTCGAATTGGATTGATAAACTCCCCCACAAATACAAATATACTACTCCATAAACAATGAAATAAGAACATGCAATTGGTAAAGTTATACTGTTCCTAAATAAATATAATTTTTAATATGATTTCATTCGATCCCGCAAGTAAAAGAAACATGTAAAAAAAATTCTCAGCGAAATTCTCAATTTTTTTCAATCATTAGTTCTATAAAACAGTTTTTGTTTTACTAACTTTATGTACTCATTTGTCATGTTTTTATTGTTAATGTTGATATCATTATTGTTGTGTACATTGTATGCCTATGGAAAGCATTTTCGTTCATCCCATGCGCCGCGAGCACATTCGTCTAATCTTTTAATTGGCATGCTATTTTAAGTAACAAAAATTATTATGTTGCCAAGAATGCTTAAATATAGTTGGCCCCCAACTAAGCGAACACCCCCATTACATATATTTATATATATATACATAGACAATTTGTGTATATATATATAACGCTTGACTGCCTCGCATGCTCTCAGCTTCCACCATCGTCCAGCAAGTTTGCGCCAGTTCTAATCGGTTTTCTCTGTGTTTATACATGATATTATGTGTGTGAACCACCAGACGCTGTTTGTGCGAGCTGGCAAAACAAATTGGGTTTACCGATCATGCAACGGATCGATTTGCACTGGAAGGTCAATTGGCTAGCTATAGACATTTGGTAAGTGAGCCCCTCATTTCGTATGTACACAAGATATGACTGATTCGAACTGTAATTTATAGCAACCGGATGTTGTGCGTCGGGACATTCGATTTGCACGTCAGCTACAACTCTCGACCAAGGTGAAGGTTCCATTCCCGCATTCCCTGTCGGTGGTGATGCGTGAGAACCCGGGTGGCTATCTCTCGCTGTTTACGCAGGGTACGGCTGACATTATTTTGGACTGCTGCGACGATTTCTGGGACGGCAAGGACTTACGGCCACTGTCGCCGCAGGATCGCAAGCGTGCATTGGACTTTTACCAGCGCAGCGCTTTGACCTCGTACTGCACTGCCTTCGCCTATCGGCCGCTGCGTCATGGCATTCATGGTGCGTTGAGCGGACCGCTGCACAGCAATGGACAGATTGCCTACTTGGAGCTGCCGCCAGAGTCGAAGCTGCGCATGCAGCATGTGGACAAGTCTCACTGCGATTTTGAGGGCGGCCATCATGTGAAGCTGAGCCACAGCATTAGCACGGACTCGTTATTGTTTTCGGAGAGCAAGGATGAGGATTGCAACGATGTGGAGGGCTGCTTCGAGATGCAGTGCCATCAGGTCTTTATCGGCATGGTGACCATGCAGTATCAGGCGCAAAATGATATTGTGCATCTGGTGGAGCGATTGGAGCGCGCCTGCATACGCTTCGTTCACTTTAGCAAGGAGAACGAGCTGCGTTCGCGTGTCTTCTCTGAGAAAATGGGCCTCGAGTCTGGGTGGAATTGTCACATCTCATTACTGAGCGAACCGGAGCCGGAGCGAGAGAAACAATCGGCCAGTAAAGCCAAAGAGGCGGAGAACAGCAAGTCGTTGAAGAGTGCGGGTAAAATAAATGAGATCAAAACTGCCACCACAACCACTAAAAACACCAGCACCATCACAGATACTGTTGCCATTCACCCATCCAGTGACCAAGTCATGTACATACAGCTACCACTCGATGCAGTTGATGCTACGTCCACGCCCATTGCTAAACAGACTAACGATATTATAGGTGATCCGCCGGATGGTCCTAAATTGAGTTATCTGCTTGGGCCACCCAACAACTTGGAATCATCGAAGACGTTGAGTTGCTCAGCGCCTGGTGCCATATCCAATCCGGATGAGTGTATTGTACCGAACGAGCCTGGAACTCCTGTCGATGAGCTGGACGCAAACAAAGATAGTGGCGAGAATATGGCATTCTCAGTCGACGCTGAGCCAGATCCAGAAAGGCATAAACAACGACATTCACTCGACTCGGCCATGGATGAAAACTGCCGATCGCTGAGTACACTCACCGAAAGCACGGATCAGAGTGCTCCCATCAATTTTGATATGTCCAATCGAGCGAAACTGCCACGAGGCATTGAGAACATACGGCCGCATTTGGAGCAGGTGGACAATGTGCCATTGCAGGTGTCACTGTTCACGGACTGCTCTGCGGAGGCTACCCGCCAAATGCTGGATATTATGCAGTCATATGGCGAGATTGTCGTCTGCCTGGGCAGCTCGGCGAGCAACGATAACGCAAACATCTTTTTGCAGGCCGACTGCAGTATTGCTGTGGAGCCGCTGTACCCACAGGTGTGTCAGGACGTCGATGCCTATACGGAGGCCAATATACAGCATAATAAGCTGCACTGGCAGCGTCAATGTCAGGGTAAAATGCTCACAGATGACCCTCTGGTCAGCGAACAGCTGCTGGAGTGCGGCAATGGGGCACGTGCCATGCAATCGCCGGGGCACACCGTCTCACCCATCTACCTGAGTCGTTTGCTTAATTCACTGCCCTGCTCGATAGCCATTTGTCGCGACGACCCACTTTCGCTGGTAGCCATAATTGAGTTATCACGCCGCTTCTCTCTGGGCCTGTGGAATTGCATACAGTTCTGGGCCTGCTGTGCCGGCTCCATATCAATATTGAATGTGCTATGCGCGTGCCTCTCGCTACCGCCGCTGCTTACCCCGCTGCTGGGCATCTATTTGATGTGTGTGCCGGTGCCATTGATAGCCATCTCGTTGGCTCATATCGATCTCGATCCCAAAATCATGAATCGTGCGACCAGCAAGAAGCAAACCGAATACGACTCGCGTGCCTTTGCCTTTGTGATGTGGTGCTATGGCTGCAAGTTTCTCGTGCCCGTTGTTGCCCTGGTAAGCATTTGTCTTAGCTGAAACGAGTGCTGTCTCTCAATGCTTTCGTCTTTCAGCTTGTTGGCTATTGGATGTGTATGACGCAAACGCTGGACAGCGGCGAGGTGGACGATCGTTCCGATGAGCTGGATGCCATCATGGAGTATTATCAATGTCTCTATATAGCCCGTAGCTGTGCTCTATTTGCTATTCTACTACATTTTGGTAATTACTCTAATAAGATATATTATTGCATAGGTCGTTGAGCTCAATCAATCCAGTTCATGCGCTTGTTTGTTCAGGTTTGAGCCGGTAGAAACTGGGCCAGTATACTGGGCCTCGAACTAGAAATATGTGTTTATTCTAGTAGAACTTAAACAAACAGGGAAAATTGTACCATTCAAGATATAGTATTGTGTTACGTGCACTAATAGGTGCTCACATTGTGGAGCCGTTTCGTCGCCGTTCTATTTACAAACCTTAATTGATTAGTTTTCAAATGGCTTTGTTTACGTAAATAGGCCGTAAGTCTTTATTAACTGCTGGCTAATTATGACGTACTTTGCAGTGCTCGTCTCTATTTCATTTGTGCATCGTGATCATGCGCTCTGGCAGCGCAATCCATTGAGGAATCACATCTGGGCGTTCACATGTTTGGCGGTCCTACTGCTGCATTGCTTTATCTGTGGACTCCAAATGCTATTGGATGACTCGCTGGAAGATCTCTTGCCAAAGCTGTGGGTGTCGATTCTCGTCCTATTTGCCAGCAGTCTGATCAGTCTTATTGTCAGCGAGCTTGCCAAGCTACAGGAGAACAAGTAAGAAATGAATGAAGTTCAGAATATTTCTATATTCTAATTTGTAATTCTAATTTGATCTACTTTGCCTCACAGAGTCAATGCGCGCTATCAACGACGAGCGCGTCTGGACTTCGGCACTAAGCTTGGTATGAATTCGCCATTTTAATTGTTACCAAAAGGACGCCAGCTGGTCGCAGCTGTTGCCAAGGATCTGTATATAAACATATACGATAAACGAATATCCGGAACTTCTTCCTTTTTAATTTACTTTATTCTCGACGAAAAAGCCGCAGCACACATTGAATATATTACAACTACTACTAAGGTCTATCGTGTCTGTGCACGGATTTATGATTTGAGATTGGCATATATGATTAACTATTTGTGACCCGTTTGTTTTCTGTTTGATTATAAAGCGTTCGGTTTTACTGTTCCTTGTTTCAGAGACAACCACATTATGTACTAACATTTTAAAGACTTGCAATTATTATATGAAATACACATATTTCTGGTAAATAATATAACAAACAAAAGACAAACTTGTGTGTAGATAAGTAAAAGTTCTGTTCAGCCAAAGTTGTTTTTTTTTCTCATAGAACTTGATCAGTTCCGTTCCCCTTTTCTATGTGTTATGCACTCGACTATCCGTATTTTCTTCTGGTCCGTGAATGAACTGCGTCAACAATCGATGGCACGCCTGACTGGGTGATAATCGGCCCTGGCACGCAATAGCCGGGCCATCTATTGACCCAGATCCAGTCATTCTGGTTGACAATTGCCCCTCGTCTATGAAATTTGTCTGCATGCGGAATGGATCTTTGATCTGGTGCCTGCCTTGGACTTATATCCACTGCACCGACATTAATTAGCGCCTTCCTTAAAATTTTGGAAAGCACACGCCGTCTATTAGTTCCACTAGAAAATGAAGTTATTACTGCAGTCGATTTACTATTTTCAAGTAATTAATTGGTATGTTCTTTGTTCACTTGCTAGACATAGATTATATCTATATGTAGGAAATACGATATACTTGTTAATAAATAGCTTTCCAATGGGTTGCGAAATTGCAGACACACGCCTCAGCCTAAGCTTCCACGATCTCAACGGAGATTGGACAGAATATAACGGCAGATGCTGAGTCGTATGTGGAGTAAGAATCAATTAGCACCCCAGCGTCGAAATGAAAGTGCTGTCCATGCTTCATGATAACTGTAGAGCTATATGCCTATACTATATAGCAGGCATATAGAGCACTTCTAGTAGCACCTAAAATGGGTCATGAAAAAACGAAATCAAATACCACTGGGGAGCCGTCGAATAAAACCAATCCACAAGTCGATCTTCAGCGGATTCGAGAGTAACGCGCGGTGCATAGCAGACGATTAACAGAGTTCGAGCGGATATGACGAGTGCGTAGATGCCCTGTGTATTACAACGTGTGTGTACGATACAAAGCGAGTGATAATAGTGTCCTTGTGTGCGAGCAAATTAAAGAAATTTAAGTTCGTATAATGCAAGGACGTGGCGCAAAGTGTGCGCTGCTCTTAGTGGTTGGGTTGCTGCTGGGCTCCGCCTTGTTGCCGTCACAGACTGAAGCGTACTCGCAGGTGCAGGTCAGTGGGATTGGAGCGGCAGTGGATGAGGGACCGCGCATCTATAAGGCGTTAAATACGGATTTGCTTTTTCCCAAAACGTGAGTTAATCGTTAGGTGATTGTGGATTGCCATAAACCACGTCATTTCCTGCAGCTTTAACTCGAGTGAAAATGTGGTGTCCACCACTACCTCCACCACAACCACCACGGCCCTGCCCCTGCCCATACCGTATAACCATCAACCCGAAGCAGCGCCAGCAGTGGATAAGGTCAAGCAACCACCCGCTGTGTTTGTTACGCCCGTTGTCTCAACCACAACGGCTCCGGAGGAAGCGTCACCTCAAGGTTTGATAGAGGCCGCTTCGACTGGACGAGCCGTGGATTATCGTCCTGCATATCCTTTCGGACAGCTTATAACGCCTATGATCAAGTCGGGTCGGCCACAGAAATTCAGTGCCAAGCCGCGTCCCTCGCAAAGTCGTATCTACGCTATGGGTAGCCGCAACAGGAAGCCGAGTGGTGGCTTTCGAAGAGGTAGATATGATGTAGTTAACCTAAAACTCTGCATTGATTTCATCCATGTCTATTAACAGGGCAAATCGATCGCTTTGCTCCCGGTCAGGTGGTTGCTTCGAATTTATTCAGAGATCAGCACAATCAACAGGGCAAATTGGGAGCTGGATCGGACGTGGTTCCATCGTATGTTTCCTCCAAGGATACGTACTCCTTTCCGCCACTCAATACCAAATATCCAGCACCTTCTGATGATCCGAAGGCGGCGCAGCCCTCAGATGCTGTGACTAGTTATTTGCCACCAGCTTCGGGAAATGCTTTGAGTAGTGCGGGTTATGTTTATCCCGGACCTGTGATGAGCGCAGCCGGCTATTCCTATCCGAAGCCCAGCAGTGGAGATAAAACACCAGCTGCCAGCTCAGTGCCAGCTGCGCCTGCCGATGATGATCCTGGCAATGATGATACAATTGGTGTGCTGCCTGCCAGTGCTCAGGATATGGCACAACCTACCAGCAATCAGGATGGCAAGGATGCCGGCGGTGCAGGGGCAGGCGGAGATGGAGGCAGTGATAGCGACACAGACGGAGGGGGCAACCCTCCCAGTAGTGATGATTCACGTTTGCCAGCCTTACAGGCCGATAGCCATCCCATTGACGAAAATAAGTATGATCCCAACATGGAATATGCGACACCACCTCCTGGCTGGTTAGAAGCGCACCCTGAGTCAGCAGCACAAAAACCAGCAGACCATGATCACGGCCATGATCACGTTCACGAACATGATCATATTCCAGATCACGACCACGGTCATGATTATGTTGAGCATCCACCTCCACATATTCATGAGCATCATCACGATCATTATCCCGATCATTATCCTGATGTGTTTCCATCCTACCCAGATGTTTCATATCCGGAAGTTATTTATG
>JABVZY010000326.1:5714514-5728266 GCA_020883555.1 Drosophila nannoptera | reverse complement strand
TTAGTATGTCTTAGTTAGAGTTACTTTATGCGCCTACAGTCCCCCGGCAAGACGTAAGCTTATTACGATAGTCTATTAACTAGTTTTATGATAGTCTATTAACTAAACGTGCCCTGCTGCTTTATATTTCATACAAATTTATTGAGCGTTGTGACTGGGCCAATTTGTGTGTCCACCGCTGACTCTGCTAAGAAGGGACTATCGAAAAGCAACAACAACTGCGAGCGGAAAAGTAAAAGCATTGGAGTTGAAATTGAATCTGAAACTGCACCAACAATACTAATTGCCAGCTGTGTGTGTAAACATGAGTATGTGTATGTGTTTTTTTTTCTCCACAGTGGTTTCGTGGCTACCTGAATCAAGCGCGAATGCTGCGTTAAACGTTTCTGACTGCCTTAACAATTCCCATTATTGGCGTTTCCATTTCGATTTCAAGCTGCATTTTGACCTAAATTCAAATAATTTTCATATACTTTGACTTGTGGAAAACTTGAGTATGTTTTTATGCTCATACTTTTATTCTTTATGACAGGAGGGCAGCACTGGCTCTTCATCAACGACAAAGTTATAGAGAAGAGTGGCAACGCTGCTATACAATTTGGTATTTATCGCAACAAGAACATTCACAATTATTTAACTACATAAAATTAATTTTTTTTCTAAATCATAGCACACGTATCGTAATTATTGTGTACCTCGATGCGTATGCTAAGTCATATATATATAAACACACAAATACTCCACATATATTCTAAGCCACAAATTGGAATTGATTCGGTGTCCATGTTGAGCACAATTAGGTGAAATTAATTGAGCCTGGTGTGGTGTTCTTTATGAGACACCACCGCGAGAGTGTGAATTCCTGTAACTGTATTAGATGAGCCTTCAACTAAGTTTATGGCGTCCTCATTGTTCTCTTATTAAACTGAATCGCACACGATCAGGCGTTCAATTCACTAAGAGCTATGGAAATAGCGGTAAGTGGCAACTATTAAATCTCTCGTGTGTTGGATCCATAAGGTATGTATTATATAGGAGGGGGAGGTACCCATTTCGGGTCTATCTCTCTATGGCAATACGAACAATTTCTTTATATGTTAAATATTCAAACGATTCTCGGAAAGATAAACAAAATTAAATGGAGAATATTCACAGTGGACAATACGGATTCACATATATTTGTTTTACTGCTTATGGGAGACCCAAGGGCACTTATTACCTAGGTACTAAATATTAGTACAACACAGTGGCACAAAAATACTAAATTGCAGTACTAAATTAGTATCTATTATAGTCCTATAATGAAAGCAATACACAACTTTCAAAATCCAATAATAATTAATAAGCTTTTTAAATAGTATATTGCCTTTTCTCCTCGTACGCGAATAATTATATATATACTTTGCACCTATTGCGATCACACCCCCCTGAAACTTGTCTTTAGCCCGGTTGTATAATATATACACCTTATATGACTGTTCTTTATGCATATAGTGCACCCACTATGCACTGACGTAATCCGAAACCTGTTTGACCGCACTCTGGGGCTGTTGAGTAGCTCTCATAAAAGGCGGCCGCTGTACGGATTCTCTCGTTGAGTCAGTCCGAATTTTGGGTGCGAAACGTTAAGATGAATCTATTTGTGAACGGAATTTTGTTAATGACGATTCTGGCGGCTCTGCTGATGCCAGCCAGTGAGGCCGCTGTGGCTCGTGGCGTCTTCAAGAATGACAAACATCCCGGCAAGTGCTATGTCTCGGAAAGCATTATCCTCAATCCCGGCGAAGAGTCGAATAAATCTAATGGCGACTGTTCTCGCATTATATGTGAAAACGATAGCCAAGCTCAAATTCAAACGTAAGAGTTAACATTACCATAGTGTTTGAAGCTCATTTGAATTCTAATTGATTTCCGATTCTCGTTCAGATGTGGTGTAATTTCCCCGCCTCCGGGCTGCAAGTTGGGAGAGCCGAAGAACCCCAATGCCGATTATCCCGACTGCTGCGAGCGCAACTTCGTTTGTGCCAAGTAAAGCATTCAGCGCTTGCCGAGCCATTTCTGTATATCTCAAAATATGAAATTTCTTATGTGCTTGTTCTTCTAGAGACTGCGCAGAAAACTACATATCGAGCATCTAAAAATAAATCTCACAAAAAAAAAACAACACATCAGCTGATTTTACACAGTCATATTTGCCGTGAGTCATCAATGACAAGCTATAGAAATTCATAATCCAAACGAAATATCTCCCAGAAGAACCTGGACAACAAATTCAGTTGAAACAAAAATTTCCACATTAGTTCTCTTCGTATGAACTTGGAGAACATACACAATTTTACAGGTAACAGATGCAAAATCTATAGTTAAGGTCCAGAAACAAACATTGGCAGTCCTTTCAACTTTAAGCTTGACTAATGCTTTTTGGCAAACAATACCGAAACCGGAAACGACTCGGGAGGTCAAAAAGAATGCTGAAAAATGCATGCATTAAAAGCTATGCCAAATAAATTGCCCTTAAAGCTCTACTTAAATATAACACTTAAAACAAGCACGACAAGCACCCAAAATTAAAAATAACAACAAAATATATTTCAGAAAGATTTCTGCTTGGCAACAAAATTAGCCATAACTAAAGCTAAAGCCAGCCGCGATTTCGAAATCGATCGAATGCATATTAAAAACTGAACGCGGAACATGAAAAAATAGCCTCATAATTCGGGCAGTACCTTTCCATAGATATACCTTAAGATATGTATAGCATATGGCATTTAGTATGGCTTAGTTAGAGTTACTTTATGCGCCTACAGTCGCCCGGCAAGTCGTAAGTTTATTACGAGGTCCGGTTTGAGTCTGGTTTTATGATAGTCTATTAACTAAACGCGCCCTGCTGCTTTATATTTCTTGGAGACAGTCTCATGCTCCCTCTCGCTCTCTTCCCATCTCACTTGGGGCTCGTATAGTTGACCCTGCTGGTTTTTAAGGCCCTGTTATTTTCGTAACATACTTTTGGCATACAAATTTATTGAGCGTTGTGACTGGGCCAATTTGTGTGTCCACCGCTGACTCCGCTCACACAGGACTATCAAAAAGCAACAACTTTTAGCGGAAAGATAAGAGCATTGGAGTTGAACTTCAATCTGAAGCCGCACCCACAATACTAATTGCCAGCTGTGTGTGTAAAAATGAGTATGCGTGTGTGAGTGCAGGGTCTCCACAGTGGTTTCGTGGCTACCTGAATCAAGCGCGAATGCTGCGTTAAACGTTTCTGACTGCCTTAAAAATTCCCACTATTGGTGTTTCCATTTCGATTTCAAGCTGCATTTTGACCTAAATTCAAATAATTTTCATTGCATTTCAATTGAAATTCAAAATTTAAGGTCATTGCTCAAACCGCTGCCAAGAGCAAAATAGAGGTCGGCTAGGCCATTTTCCATGCAAAAATCATAAATGTAGGGTAAATAATTTATTTAGAATTTAAACTTATGCTTTGAATTGTGGAAAACTTGAGTACGTTTTTAAGCTCTCTACTTTTATTCTTTTTTACAGGAGGGCAGCACTGGCTTTTCATCAACGACAAAGTTATAGAGAAGAGTGGCAACGCTGCTATACAATTTGGTACTTATCGTAACAATAACATTCAGAATTATTTAACTACATAAAATTAATTTTTTTTTCTAAATCATAGCACACCTAAAGATTGTTTGATTAATAATAAGACCATTGTTTGAAGTAATTTTAATAAAATATCTTACAGCATTTCGAGCGAATGAATGGCGTTCGTATCGTAATTATTGTGTACCTCGATGCGTATGCTAAATCATATATATATAAACACACAAATACTCCACATATATTCTAAGCCACAAATTGGAATTGATTCGGTGTCCATGTTGAGCACAATTAGGTGAAATTAATTGAGCCTGGTGTGGTGTTCTTTATGAGACATCACCGCGAGAGTGTGAATTCCTGTAACTGTATTAGATGAGCCTTCAACTAAGTTTATGGCGTCCTCATTGTTCTCTTATTAAACTGAATCGCACACGATCAGGAGTTGAATTCACTACAGAGCTATGGAAATAGCGGTAAGTGGCAACTATTAAATCTCTCGTGTGTTGGATCCATAAGGTATGTAGCATATAAGAGGGGAGGTACCCATTTCGGGTCTATCTCTCTATGGCATTTCGAACAATTTCTTTCCATGTCAAATATTCAAACGATTCTCGGAAAGATAAACAAAATTAAATGGAAAAAATTCATAGTGGGCAATAAGGATTCACATATCTTTGTATACTACGTGTGGGAGGCCCAAGTGCACTTATCATCTAGGCACTAAATATTAGTACAACACAGTGGCACAAAAATACTAAATTGCAGTACTAAATCAGTATCTTTTATAGTCCTATAATGAAAGCAATACACAACTTTAAAAATCCAATAATAATTAATCAGCTTTTCAAATAGTATATTGCCTTTTTTCCCTTGTACGCTAAAAATGAAATATATATTTCTATCTATTGCGATCACATCCCCTGAAATTAGTCTTTAGCCCGGTCGTATAATGTATACACTTTATGTGACTGTTCTTTATGCATGTGGTGCACCCACTATGCACTTACGTAATCCGAAACCTGCTAAACCCCACTCTGGGGCTGTTGAGTGACTCTCATAAAAGGGCCGCTGTACTGATTCGCTCGTTGAATCAGTCCGAATTTTGGGCGCGAAACGTTAAGATGAATCTATTTGTAAACGGAATTTTGTTGATGGCGCTTCTGGCGGCTTTGCTGATGCCAGCAAGTGAGGCCAGTGTGTCACGTCACGTCTTCAAGCATGACAGATATCCCGGCAAGTGCTATGTCTCGTCAACCACTATCCTCAATCCCGGCGAAGAGACGAATTCATATAGAGGGGCCTGTGGTCGCGTTATATGTGAAAACAATAGCGAAGCTGAAGTTCAAACGTAAGTTTTGCCATTACCTTAGTGTTAGAAGCTCATTTGAATTCTAATTGATTTCCAATTCTCGTTCAGATGTGGTGTAATTCCCCCGCCTCCGGGGTGCAAGTTGGGACTGCCGATGAGACCCAATGCCAAATATCCTAACTGCTGCGAGCGCGTATTCGATTGTTCCAAGTAAAGCATTCAGCGCTTGCTGTGCCTTTGCTACATATCTCAAAATACGTATCAGCTGATTCTACACAGTCATCTTTACCCCGACAAGCCCTGACATTGACAAGCTATAGAAATTCATAATCCGAACGGAATATCTCCCAGAAGAGCCTGGACAATACATTACAGTTGAAACAAAAATTACCGCATTAGTTCTCTTCTCATGAACTTGGAGGACATACACAATTTTACAGGTATATATTTCAATACTAATTGCCAGCTGTGTGTGTAAACATGAGTATGCGTGTGTGAGTGCAGGGGCTCCACAGTGGTTGCGTGGCTACCTGAATCAAGCGCGAATGCTGCGTTAAACATTTCTGACTGCCTTAACAATTCCCACTATTGGTGTTTCCATTTCGATTTCAAGCTGCATTTTGACCTAAATTCAAATAATTTTCATTGCATTTCAGTTGCGATTCAAAATTTAAGGTCATTGATTTAGAATTAGAATTTATTTAGAATTTAAACATATGCTTTGACTTGTGGAAAACTTGAGTACGTTTTTATGCTCACACTTTTATTCTTTTTTACAGGAGGGCAGCACTGGCTCATCATCAACGACAAAGTTATAGAGAAGAGTGGCAACGCTGCTATACAATTTGGTATTTATCGCAACAATAACATTCAGAATTATTTAACTACATAAACTTAATTTTATTTCTTAATCATAGCACACGTAAAGATTGTTTGATTAATAATATAACCATTGTTTCAAGTTATTTTAATAAAATATCTTACAGCATTTCAAACGAACGAATAGCGTTCAGCTCGTAATTATTGTGTACCTCGCTGCGTGTCAAGCGTGTAGAAAAGTCAAAACTCACAGCCATTCACTCACAAACTATATATACAAGCACGTATAACACGCAAATACTCCGCATATATTCTAAGCCACAAATTCAAATTGATTCGGTGACCGTGTTGAGCGCAATTAAGTGAAATTAATTGAGCCTGATGTGGTGTTCTTTATGAGGCACCTCCGCTGCTTGAGAGTGTGAGTTCCTGTAACTGTATTAAGTGAGCCTTCAACTAAGTTTATGGCGCCTTCATGACATAAATAGTGGAAACCACATAATTACTGCAAGTTGGGCTTAATTTGAATTGGAATATATTGTACTCAACTGTAAAATTAGATAAATAGATCAATCGTGTATCCACTTCGATCTTTGAGGTTATTTTGATGAGTCAAGGAATTTCCAGAGATTTTTATTCCGAAAAAAAATATGTAAAAGTACATTAATGTAATTCATTTTTGCTAAGCTCAAATCCTGTAGAACGGGGTAAGATTATAAGAATCGGATTACTTTTTGCCGAGTTTTCTTTGTTGGAAGTTTAGGTTCAACTTTTCGATCATGCAGCAGTATTGCATTATAGTACCTATGCAACTCAGTAGTCTTTTTGGTTACTGCCCAAACCTCGATGCCGAAAAGACACTACAATGTGCCAAAAGTGAAAAGGCTACAGAAAAATGTGTGCAAGGACCGCATCAAGCATCAGCAACCTCAGCATAAAAAGTGAATATTACAATTTCAAAGTGCCACAAGTTTGCATCTGTGTGTCTGTGAGTAAAAAATTGGTATATATATATACGCACACACACAAGCAAGCACACCCAGACATTCAACATTTATAAATTGGCAGCCAAGCAACTGCTTTTGGGTGACCTCTGCTGCCAGCCAGCCAGCCAGCCATCACACACAAACACACACACACACATGGCCTATGTAAGTGCGTGCAAAAAGGTGAAGGTAATGTTGGCTGTTGGTCAGAAGGCTGCAAACTCGACCGCCGAGTTGGTACATAAACTGAGCCGAAAACTTTGCCAAGGCACGCGCAAAAAATAAACATGAGCGCAGAAGAAGTGAAAAAGAAAAAAGAAATGGAAGCGAACGCTCATCCAACTGTAATTCAAATTCAGACGTATATAATATATGTATATATGTATATGTGTATACAAAGTGAATGGTGCAAACGCTGTGCCCCGAAATATGCAACAGAAATAAAATCTTTAACTGTGCCACAAATGCACGTGCGGAGCGAACTCATCTCTTATTCATTAATTTCAGGGCGCAGTATAAAAGAAATTTAAGAAACGCAAAATAGTTGCCACACTGTGCCACAATTCACACACAGACGCACACACGCACACACACATGCACTAGCAGAAGTACGCATTGAGTCCTTGCCGCAGTTTCTTATAGGCCTCGCACCCACGAGACGCCTCATTTCATGCCCGAGAGCTGAGCGCGACGCAGCGCTGAGCTCGTTATAATACAAAGAATGCTCTCTACAAAAGGCAAGGTAACTCACATTTGGGGTAGTCCCACCGACAAGGCTGATACTCGGCCGCGTTTCGATATGAGTTCAGAGTTAGCACATTTGCATTAGGGATAGTCCATATTAATGCTCGCTTGAGTGACTGCATTAAATTTATGTTATTTTAGCTATTAATTTAAGCCACATTCAAGGGAACGCCCCTGCTGTTATCATATTCTTTCGTGTTGAAGTAAAACTGTACAACTTTTAATGGAAACGTGCCGATTTCTCGAGCACTTTCTCACACATTCCATCAGCGCGGTCGCCTCTGGCGTAAGTTTTTTTTCCATTTTCTCACTGTCCTTTTCACAGTTTTCTTTGCAGCTTTTCGCCGCATACACAAAAGTAGTGACGAAAGTCCTTTAAATTGGGTTTCACTCGTCCTGCTTATGTTTCCAAATGTGTGCACCCCGGTGTGCGTGCGGGAAAATCTTATTGTTTTTCTTTACTTTTTTTTTGTTGTTTCGTTCGTCACATAAATATGTAAACGAAATTACCAAAAAACTTTTTGTTCCTGTTACACGAAGCGTGAACTTGTTTTGCTTCGCAAATAAAATAATATCAAAAAAATAATCAACATAAATATGCAAAAATATTCGAAGAATATCCAGCTATAAATAGCCATATAGTCTATATATGTCAAACTTTCAAATATAAATTCGAATAAAAATAGAAAATGAAAATTTTTTAATTATAGGCAGCCTAAAAACAAGTTTCGGGTATCAATTGTTCATGTGTTGGTCATCAATAAATCATTTGTGTCTGTGCTGTAAATACAACGAAACCTCTCATTAGCTAATTCCCAATAGCAATCGACATTTAGTTCCGCAGCGCTCGAAAGTAGGCTACACTGAGTGCAATTAGGCAATAACCAGTTGAAACCAGGGCGTGGGAAAAGGGAGCCAGTGAGTGGGAGAGAGACAGCAGCAGAACGAAGAAGAGAAGTGGTGAGAGTGAACAAAACAGACAGCGCTATATTTGCGCTAATTATGACCAAAAGTGTCCATTACACGCCTATTGTGTGCCACGCCCCGTCCAGTAACTGAGCAACCGAACAGTTCGCCACATGCTGCGCCCCACAAAGTTTATTGACTTAGTTCATCAATTATAAATACTTAAAGATTTCACCCAATGGCTCGCACAAATTCTTAATAAAATAAATACTCTATAGTGTGAAAAGAGAAATAAAATAGAAATTCGAATTCCAGCACAAATTATACGAATACTCAATGAATATTATTGATTCATAATAATAAAGCGAACACTTGTAAGAAAACGCGAAAATGAGAACTAATTACATGGAAAACATTCAGACGAAAGAGTAGCAAGAGTCAGTGATTGACTAGCTAATACCCTATAAGACAGGATATTTAAATAATTTTAAATTTGTATTGTACAAATATATGTTAATGTTATTTAATCGAATATGAATTAGTATTACAATCCTAATAATTATTTTTGCAATTAAAATATTTTATTAGAAATTATTTTTACAATTTTGATTGGCAGAATTTTCTTAATAATGTTATTTCCTTTTATTTTGGGGGTAAAAGCTTTTGACCAACAAAGGCCAATTCCGCATTATTTCAATCAACATTCGGTTTGATGCAAACCAAGGAAATGTGGCACGTTTGTGGCGTAAGGCCTTATATATAATAATATAAACAACAACAACAACTGATGTTTGTGTAAAAAGCCCGGCACGTGAATGAATGAAAATAAAAATAATAAAATAGAGAGTGAGTGAGTTAAACGAACGAATTTATTGGCTGCGGTTGAATTGATTTCAATTTTTAATTATGCGCGTAATTCTTTAATGCGTTTCCATTTTGGCGCTCAAAAAAATCAGCAACGGCTTTTACGAGAATTTAATTAGATCGACGGATTGATTGAGCGCTTGATTGAATGAACAGAGAAGTGAGAAAACTGTGCAGGATCAGGTCTTATTATATCTAATATTATTTTATATATGTTCAGGACTAAATAACTCACCTTCATGGAAGAACGCTAACTAAAAGGGCTGCTCGAAGGATTCACAGTCTTTTAATACTGATTCAAATTGTTTGGCTTTGCTTCGTTGCTGTTATTTTTGTTGTTGTTGCTGTCGGCGCAGTTGATTGGCATGCCACTGGCTGTGGCAGCAGGTACATTAGCTTTTCAATATATTTGTTGTTTTGTTAACACATTTCAATTAGGCCCGAACAGAACGCAATTCAACTGAAACGAACCGAAACTGAACTTTCACTTCAAGTACACTGCAATTATGCATTTTTATTGTGCGCTGATTACCACTCATTGTTGTGTGTGTGGGAGTGTGTGGGTGTGTGTGTGCGTGTGCGTGAGTGCGCGCAATATTTATTAAACAATGCACACATTTATGTTAATATTTGCTGGCCCAACTGGCAGATTGATGTGTTCGATGCTGCTGAGACAGGTTGCGTATACGCCGCGTGGACGCGCCATTGAAATCGCGCTAATGGCATTTCAATAACGCATTTGCAACCGCAACTCTTTTGCAACAAGCATTTCTGGAATTTTGAATCAATCTACATGCGTATGCGTGTGTGTGTGTGCTCACTGTGTTGAATAAAACATTCAGGCAACAGCCATTGAATTATTCAAAATTCATCTGACACAAACTTCTCTTTTACACTCTGCCATCAAGTGGGCAAATCGATTTTGCATGCGACAGGCATTTTAAGGTCGGCTGGTAATGAAAAAGTTCCTTTTACACTCACTAACTTTTTGGCCTGTCAAAAGGGATTTGAACACCAAAATAAAAGCTAAGAGTTTGGACAACATGTGGCACGTAGTTGCGTAGAACGTGCACCACGGACCGATATCAATGGTGCCTGTTCTGGTCTACACATAAAAAAGAACAGTTAATGTGATTTGCAATAAACTGTTGAGTTGGCAAATATATTTTATGTAAGAGTTATTAGGGAGACTAAAGGGCCTGTCTAGAAAGAAAGTAGTTTAACCTCTTTGATCTTTATTATACAGCCCATAATTCGAAGTAGAATTATTAAAAGAAAAGAAAAAAATACCCTTATAAAAACTTTGATGTGGCAACTAAAACCCGATATTTGTCTTTAATACCATCTTAACATTATTTTAATGCCTTTGAGTCCCTTTTTTAAGCTCCATAAAGAGGTAATTTGAAAGAGAACGGAAGAGAGAAAGAGAGATAGCGCGCTGCATTTGTATTGGTTACCTGTTACATGCTCACAGACCGTTAGATCGGGCTGCTTGGCTAACGGTAGTCAGTTACAATGTTCGAACTGAGAAATTGAAATGTAAATTTTGGGCATGCAAATGCGATGGAAACCAAATAAAAAACAGAAGAAAATAACATGAAACGACATGAATTTATGAGCTGGCATCTTTTTTTTGGAGGCTAACGTCTCAAGAAAACAGAACCATTGAAAGGACACTCACACATTCATACACACTTTCGCACACATATAGTGGCAAGCGTACATGCATCCATGGAACAAGCACATAAAAATGTAATACTTTTGCCTGACGACGACGATGATGATAATATTTTCTGATATTTTCATTACATTGTTGTGCTTTTACGACTGTTATCCTTGAGTGAAGAACTTGCTACAGGATGCTAAAACCAACACGCACACACCCATACTAGCCAGCAAAAAGTCGGAGCCACACACACACAAATGCAGTACACACAAACACACACGCATGCGAGCTGAGCGAGCTTTTTCCACCTAATGTCTAAACCGTTAGTTTTCAGAGACTGTAAGGAAGAGACTGGGCAGAATTTTCACCTTCGCACTTTGACTTTTTTGGAATTTGGTGTTTTGTTATCGCATATTTTTTTTTTATTTAAATTTCATAATTTTGTAATAAATCGTTTAAAAATTCTCCGCACCTGTCACACTCGATCAGCACTGGGTTAATTAATTAATTAATTAATTTTTCTCAATTGCCTTGATTGAATGTTGAGTTCTAGCAATTTATGAATAAATTTTTTAAATATTTACAAACGCGTCTTGAGAGCGAATGCACAACACACGAGCTGTTGTTACGTCGCTCGTTGGGATTAAACTGAATGCTAACAAGTACGCGATGGCCAGGCACAATTACTTGTGTAGTAAGCGTGCAAGCTTTTTTGAACGGACAACAACGCGTGGGTGGCCGTAAAGAGCGAAAGCTCCAAAGAGAAATGTTGTACGTTGCTGTTCAAGAGAATATGGAAAAACAGTGATAAGCAATTTGAAATGTCCATAATTTTTAAAATAGCACCTCTCCTATTTGCGAATTGGAATTATTGAAAATATAAGAACTAACGATCATGTAATTTCCCATCAAAATTAAAAAAAAAAAAAAAATGTTATCATGCTTATCGAAAAACGCAAGACTATCGAAAAAATAAATACCCGTACTCAGCCCTGGTAATTTTATAATGCTTGTCAGCCCTCGCAAGAAAAGCAAAACAAACTCTGACGTTTTCATAGAATAAACAGTAGAAATAATGTCCGACGCGTATGCATTTGTTGCCAAAAGTAAATTAAAACTGAAAAAGGATACAGAACTTAAGAAGAAGAAGAAGAAGCATAAGAGCAAGGACAAGGACAAGGAAAAGGAAAAGGAGGCACTACAAAAGGCAATTGTTGAACAGCAAATTATTGAGACTCCACACACCTCAGGTTCAGGAGGATATGAGCGAAAACTAACTAAAGCAGAGCTGGCCACCAAAAAGCAGCAGGAGAAAATGCGCAACAAACGCATAATGGACAAGGCGCAAACCACGCATAAGCAGCGCGTTGAGAAGTTCAACGAACATTTGGACACTCTGACAGAGCACTTTGACATACCCAAGGTGTCCTGGACAAAGTAAAAGTTGTCGCAAATACTTATTTGTCGATTTAGTTTGTAAAATATATAATATTTTGTATGTACAACTATTCTGAATGATTTTTTAAATATCCAAAAGTGGGTAAAAAGCGAAAGCAAGCACTCCATTTGAAACATTCGCAAGTGCTATATATTAAGGATAACTTTGACTAAGTTGTAGCATGACAGACGCCAATAATTATGGCAGTATTAAACTAAATACATTTATGGTAATAGATACATATACAAAAAATAACTTAATCAAAAGGTGTCTCAGATGTTTCCAACATTCAGTCCAATTAGCGCGTCAATCTCAGCTCCTCGCAGGACATGACAGTATAACAAAACATAATCAAGAATTCACTCAATGTGGCGCCATTAGCTCAAGCATGGCATACTTCCAGGTCCAGGCTCGCACTAGCTGTTCAAATCGTGATCGCTCATGCTCATATATATAGCCCAATTCCGGCTCCATGCATATCTCAGTGTATGGGTCTGTGAGTAAACTCTGCACGGACAACAAAACCTTGGCCACATTAAGAGCTAGTGACCAATTTTGTTGCTGAAATATGTCAATTCCCACATCACCATGTCTAGACACATTAGGATGCAGGATTTTGGTGAGAAATCGTACTGTTGGCGGTGTCATTGGATAACGTTCGGGAAAGTAGATGAATAGAAAGAATTTGCCTCCCTCATAGGGACTGCCAGGCGGTCCCAATATTGTTGCTTGCCAGTAATTATTCTGTCGATCCAATGGTATGGCCGAAATACCCTCCGATTCGTAACTGTTCAACAGATTCGCTTCGTCGCGCAAATAATTATTTCGTATCACATTACCCAATTCACCAGTTGGCGGTGATTGACTGCCCAATTCGATGAGGCAGGTGCGACAGAAACACGATGACATTAAAGCCCCGTACAGCTTGTACCAGTCGGGCTGTTCGGCCAGACAGTCGAACAGCGGCCAGCGCTGTTTGATGTATGTCTTCCACATGCTTTGCGCCGTATTCTTGACAACAATTACATTCCATTGCTTACATACTTCGCTGGCCATCCACAATGACATATCGTCTAGGTAGGCAAATATCTTGAGCATCACCTCGATGGGTATGAGGCAAGTGATGCATTTTCCTCTGGAGCTACTACCGCTGCTGCCTGCACCAAGCGGATTATATTCATGAGCACGGGCACGACCGTCGGTTAGTTCTAGCATGTAGTGTGGCAAAGCGTGCGGTGCTGCAGGGCGTGGCCGTTTTATTGGGAGCAGGAATGGATTTACCGCACGTTCTCTCTCAAAATCACGCTCCGGTGTGCCGCGGCGCGCTGGTAATGGTTGGGGCTCTAGCAGCGGCTCGAGCGGTAACTGTTGTTGTACCGGCAATGGTTCTTGTTCACGATCAGGTTCATTA
>JABVZY010000326.1:5702614-5714427 GCA_020883555.1 Drosophila nannoptera | reverse complement strand
TCAGCATCCTCTAGATCCTCAAAACCCATGATGTCTGCGTCGTTCTCAGTTTCGTCATCTTCCTGTTTATCCTTGAAAGGCGGTTCATCATTGCCAGAGTCCTCGTCGTCGGATAATTCTGTCAGCAACTCTTCGGCTCGCTGTGCGTTGTATAGAAAAGCATGGCAGGCACCGCATAACGGCTCACCAAAGTTTGGTCCATAGTAGCCGTTACATACCCAACAGGCGTGAATGTTCTATAATAAGCATAAGGTATTTCAGATTTTTCCTTCTATTTTTTTTTTTTTTTTTTTGTATACACACCGAAAAGCAAAATGTTGGTTCTGTTAGCAACTGCTTCTCCTTGTCCTCATCCTCTGCAATGTCCTCCGCGTCACTAATTTCATCGTCGCTGGCATTTAGTTGCTCCAGCAATTGCTCCTGTTCCTTTTGCTGCTGCACGCAGCTAGTCATTTTTCTACTGCGTTGAAAATTGTTATAACAAAAAACACAACCGATGCCTATTTCGTCGTACAATATTAGGATACTCGGACAGAAGCATCGACTTAGTATCGATAGCGATAACAATAGAAATTGAGATTACATGAAGGAAGAAGATAGTTTGTTTCTACTAACAAAAGCTGACGTCAGGTGGAAAACGAAAGTTAAGGAAAAGTTTTTAAGTATGTTGCATGAGTGTAATGGGAATACATTTTTTTTTTTACTAGCCTTATATGAATTTAAAAAATGCTTGTCTGGGTTTATACTCAAGTGCAAATATCATTATTCCAACTCAAATAGTAATTGTGACGTCATGAAGAAAGCAACGTGTGACCTGTTTTCGAATACTCTTACAAACATCAGCAGCGGCACACGTGCAATATTTATAATATTACACCAGCCGCGAAATGAAGCAAAAAAGGAAACTAGGTGTGTTTAATTTCTTGAAAATACTTCAATTTGTTATTGTTTATTAAAAATCCATGTGCTGCAGCTGTGGGTCTTACTCGCGAGGAGCGCCAGGTACTAGTCGTTGGAGAAATCATACAGGAACTTCTTAAGGCCCATGAAAACAAAAAGGATGTGAATCTGAATCGTATGAAATCGTTAATATCGTCAAAATATGGACTGGACAGCTCGCCGCGGCTTGTAGATATCATAGCTGCCGTGCCCCACGATGCAAAAAAAATACTGCTGCCTAAGCTTCGCGCTAAGCCCATAAGGACCGCAAGCGGCGTAGGTTAAAATAGAAAAACAATCATTTAGCTATTTGATACAAGCTATACGTTTCTTAGATTGCTGTGGTGGCTGTCATGTGTAAGCCGCATCGTTGTCCTCACATCAATTTCACGGGTAACATATGTGTTTACTGTCCCGGTGGCCCGGACAGTGATTTCGAATACTCCACACAATCCTATACGGGCTATGAGCCAACGTCGATGCGTGCGATTCGTGCCCGCTATGATCCTTTCCTGCAAACCCGTCACCGTGTTGAGCAGCTGAAACAGCTAGGGCACTCTGTCGACAAAGTGGAGTTCATTGTAATGGGCGGAACATTTATGGCATTGTCAGAAGAGTATCGGGATTACTTTATTCGCAATCTACATGATGCCCTATCCGGGCACAGCAGTGCTAATGTTGCTGAAGCGGTGCGTTATTCAGAGAAATCTCGCTCTAAATGCATTGGTATCACAATTGAAACTCGACCGGATTATTGTCTGAAACGTCATATCTCTGATATGCTGAGCTATGGCTGTACACGTTTGGAAATCGGTGTGCAGTCAGTCTATGAAGATGTTGCCAGGGATACCAATCGTGGACATACAGTAGCCGCCGTTTGTGAGACATTTAAAATGGGCAAAGATGCCGGTTACAAAATAGTCACACACATGATGCCCGATCTACCCAATGTAGACTTTGAGCGTGATATCGAACAGTTCATAGAGTACTTTGAGAATCCTGCTTTCCGCTCCGATGGCCTCAAAATCTATCCCACACTAGTGATACGGGGCACTGGTCTTTATGAGCTGTGGAAAACTGGCCGCTACAAGTCTTATCCGCCATCCATGCTGGTTGATCTGGTTGCCAAAATTCTAGCACTGGTGCCACCATGGACTCGTGTCTATCGCGTGCAGCGCGACATACCTATGCCTTTAGTTAGGTATGATGATCATTGAATTATAATCAATTACTTTTTCTAACATTCGTCTTTCATAGCTCTGGCGTGGAACATGGTAATCTGCGTGAGTTAGCGCTGGCACGTATGAAAGATTTGGGTACTGTCTGCCGAGATGTACGTACACGTGAGGTCGGTATCCAGGAAATACACAACAAAGTGCGACCATATGAAATTGAACTTATACGTCGGGATTACGTTGCGAATGGCGGCTGGGAAACGTTCTTATCCTACGAAGATTCCGAGCAGGACATACTAGTGGGTTTGTTGCGACTTCGTAAATGCTCTTCGGACACGTTCAGACCCGAGCTGCTAGGTAATTGCTCAATCGTGCGGGAACTGCATGTTTATGGTTCGGTGGTGCCGGTCAGTTCACGGGACCCAACCAAATTCCAGCATCAGGGCTTTGGCACGCTACTCATGGAGGAGGCCCAGCGCATAGCCGTAGAGGAACACGAGAGCACAAAAATAGCAGTTATCTCAGGCGTGGGAACTCGCAACTACTACCGCAAACTCGGTTACACGCTGGAGGGTCCATACATGGTCAAAGATCTAAGTCAGCAGAGAAAAGATTTCATTGCGCAAAACCCGACAATATGGTAAGTGATATCCTGATACCATTTCTCTCCCAACTACGAAGTAAATTCTTGATTTGTACAACAAATACTTGTCAAATATGTATAGAGACAAATAATCCCATGAGTTGCATATTGTATTGTTTTGTAATCGATGACATCCGAATTATAAATATAAACGTATTTTAAATATATTAAATATGATAGTCAATAATCGATGACATCCGAATTATAAATATAAACGTATTTTAAATATATTAAATATGATAGTCAATAATCAATAAAGTTGGCAGTGAAATTATCCACAATTTTAATGAATTTACAATTAAAGCAAGATATAATATGGATTGTAAAGGTATCGTTGCCCTGATATAAATATATAGCTTATACGTAATTTTGAAACATTTTAAAATACTTGCATGAGTCGAAACACACTCAAAAATAAATTATATTAATTTTAGGTGGCTTACTTAAAATACGGTACTTTGCTTTTTGTTAAAATATCTACTTTTTGAGCAAAGCCTCCTCGTCCGTAGGATCACATTCGGCACAGTGCCAGGAGTACCCGCGTATTTTCGGAGATTTCTTTAGCGGCGGGTCAAGGCAGGCGAAATGATAATGCTTATGGCACTCATCACAAGTCACAACCTGATTTGCCTTGGCGGGTTGTGTGCAGACACAACAATTGATCTCCACACAGATCTTAGCATTGGCGACACGCGGTCTACCCACGTTTTTACGCGGCGACGATTTGCGTGGAGTCAGCTTACGTTTAGGAGATGGTGTTTCTGTAGTCAGCTTAGGGGGTTCTTTTGATTTTTGTGGAGTTACGGCAGTAGGCGTCATTGGGCTAGGGACTATCACCAGGGATTCGGCGGGCGGCTCAGGCTGTAGAACATCTTCCACGGTCTCTACTGAGGTGGGTCGCGATGCTTCATCTACCGAGCGGACTGCATTGGCGGGCACATAAAAACTTCGCGATTCGGGCGCATCTTCGCCGGGTAAGCGTAGCGTTTTAAATATAACTTTAATTGGACGCCCGGAGTTGGCATTATCCGGCGTACTGTCCTCTGCATGGGCCCGCTTTTTGCGTTTGCGCTTATGCTCCTTGCTGAACGACTTCTCCGTATCTGATGATAAGTTGTGCTTGCTTTTGTGCTTGTCCTTGCGTTTGCTTTTCCGCGATTGCTTCCCCATAGAATCATCAATGGAGTCCTCGCATCCAGACAAATGGGAGGCTGATGTACCTTCCGGTATCGTTAGGTCAATATGGGCGACGGCGGCTTGAACTGAAGAGAGAAGATAATAAGCACTAAAGTGATTTGGCGTTCTCACAGCGACCTACCATTAACGGGTGTCTTGCGTGGTGAATTCATCTTGGCACGTTTTGGCGACTTGCTCAAATCCTCAGCAGCGTCGAGAGCTGCAGGAAGGGTCTTGTTTAATGAACGTTTCAGTTGCGGCGGTGTGTCCTTGGGCATATCGTCCAGCGAGTAACGATCGACATATACCAAGTGGCCTTCCTTGTTGAAACGAGTCCGTGATTTACGTGGTCCAGGAGAGATTTCAGGGACAACATCAGAAACATCCGATTTGTCACAGCACTCGGAACACTGCCAGCCATACTGTTTGGATTTCTTGGGTGGACGCGTCAGTGGTGGATTCAAACAGCCCAAATGATAGTGCAGATTACATGTATCGCATTTGACGAGCAAATGTTGATCGTTATTCCTCTTGCAAATGCCGCAGCTAACGGCCGGCGCAATGGTGCTGGCTTTAGTGGAATTCAGTTGAGATTGATGCGTACTTAGCGTTCGGGAGTTGTCCAGCTTGCTACCCGGCGCAGTCAAATGGGCAAGAGGAAACCCTACGCCCATTTTAAGAGCAGCTGCTGTGGGTACGGAGATGGGCCGTTGCGGAGGCGTCGATATCTTGGGCACCGGTTCAGGCAGCGGTCGTGCTATGAGCTCTACCTTAGGCAGACTTAGCCCAGGACACAGCTGAGCTATGCTGTTGTGTAGAGACTTTATAGACGTTACCAATGACTCATGCGTGGCTTTTACTTGCTTCCGCTCCTCAAGAGCATTGTCATACTTCGCCCGCAGCACATCCTGCGCCTTGCTAAGCGCGGTATTGAGTTGAATGAGCTGTTGTTGCTGTTGCCTAAATTCCGTCATGCGTACTATGCGATCCATATAGTAGGCAGTGAATTCCACATTAAATGCGGGCGCTATATGCCATTTCTTGCGAATATCCTGTAGCGCCTGTATGTTGGCCTCACGCTGTTCCAAATGCTGCACATCTACCGCCATAAACTCTGCTTTGGCCAGTAGACGACGACAGGCGGAGGCAGAGCTGGTCAGAAGACGTGACATCTTCTGTGTGGGCACCCAAGGCGTTGGCTTCATTTGTTTATGCTGCGCATATTTGTGTTGAATCTTAAGTAATTTGCGTTGAATGCGGGCCTGTGCCGGATTAGGATTAGCTTCAATCAATTGCTGCTGAACTAGTGCTCGCTGCTTAGCTTGCTGGAGCATATTGAGCCGCAGTGTATGATAATTTCGTCGACGCTTCTTAAGCATCTCTTTCTCTGAATGAACCTTACAGTGTGCGTAAAAGGGATCCGCTGCATCATCCTCATGATGCGCCTCAATAAGATATCCGGCAACCTGTGCGCAAGTGACGTGGAAATATGTTTTGCACATTCCTGCATCACATCCAATGCAAACGCCGGTGCGGGCAAAGAGCGCATTATCACACAACGAACAGACCTTTGCGCCCCATTTGCTGTATTGCATCTCGAAGAGCGTCACCGAACTGAGCTGTTCGACCTCGCCAAAGGCCACACCTGGCACATACAAAGCACATATTAAATGCACCCATTTGCCCACATCTGTCTCTTTGTAAATACCACCCTTGTTGGGGCATAGCTCACAATCCGGCTCCGAGACGCCAGCACGGCATGCCTCACAGAACCAAGGCTCAGTGGAGCATGTAGAATTTGTGCTGGAGATGCTTACATTGTCGCTAACACCGTAGCAGCCCTCGTGCACGGATACGCCGCATGAATCGCATTCAACAATTTCATTAACATCGTCGCTGCGCTCTCCTAGACACACACAACACATTCGCTTTGGTGGCGCCACTGGTTCCAGATTGAAGCCATTCACTCGTGGCTCCGGGACCGCTAAAGCTAATTGATCTGGTGCAGTGGCAGGTACTATCGCAGATGCCGTATTCGTTTCCTGCTGCCCATGGTTGTCGTCCAGTAACTGGCGCAATTGCAGAGTAGAATCGTCACTGTCGTCCCCAGAGTTATCATCGCCATCGCTGTCGCTGCTGTCGCCGGTGCTACTTGCGTCGCTGCTGTCACCGTCGCCATCACTTTCGTCCTTTGATCCATCCGAGCAGTTATCAATATCTGGCAGAAAATCACTGTCGGATGAACTTTCATCCAAATCAAAGTCGAGCAGCGCTTGTGTTGTTATTTTTGGCTGGCGTACCCGTTTGAATGGCCCCATTTATATACAATATTTTGTGATTTTTTCTGCTAACGTAAGAAAAATCGAGGAAGGTAAAACCGAAGGAGCCCCTTAGACACTAAATATCGTTCTGTAATATATCGATAGTAGCACATCTCTATGATAAATATTTTGTCTCTAAAAATACATTTCAGAGTTGACACGTTGCCCCATCTATTCGAACGACTATGACAACGAATTCAATATCAAGATTTTATTTTTAGTATTTAAGATTAACGGCTATCATAAAAATGTAAGCTTAAAACACTTCTAGCTGTTCTATTGGTAGCCATTTGGAGCTTTCGAGTGCATCATAAAGATGACGATCGGAATCAATGGCTTCTCGATTGAGTTTATCCACATCTAGGACATATTTATGATCCTCTAGCCCGTAGTCATCTTCGCCAGCGGCAGTGCCATTAGCTGGAGTGTTCTGCTGTTGTTGCTGTTGTTCATATTGTGCGCTACGCTGCGCACTCCAAGCTTCAGCATGCTGGGCAAGTGTTTGGGGGTTGGAGTGAGATTGTGACATAGCCTGCTGATAGTAAGCAGCAGCATCCGTTATAGACGGAGCAGCACCTTGCTCATAATATCCCTGCCAAGCATTGTAGCCCTGCCAGTAGGTACTTGTGGGATCGTAATATTGTGAATAATCAGCACCACCGGCACCAGTCGAAGTTGTTGATGTGCTAGAGCCACCATACCCATACGTATTACTGCCAAGCGTTCCGATCAGTTCTGCCTTCGGTTTTGGCACTGCCTTGCATATTTTTATAGGCTTAGTACCCAAACCAACATATCCATTCATGTCATACAACGCTGATTTTTGTTCGTCTTCAATACCAAAGCGCACAAAGCCATAACCTTTGGAGAATCCCAAACTGTCCAATATCACTTTCGCTGTTTTGATTGATGTGTATTTGCTGGAAAACACCTTATACAAGGAGTAGTCATCAACATCGGAGCTGAGATCACCCACCCAGACACTGAATTCACGCTCATTTCCTGGGAGCTTATACGAATTACTGGCAGAGTTCAATCGAAATCGTACAATGGGATTTGTGCCGGGTATTGGTTTGCCATTTAGCTTGTGCATAGCGTCAAGTGCATGATCATCCGATATAAAATTAACAAAGCAGTAACCGGCTGGTTCGCCAGTGTATTTGTTACGCATAAGTCGCACCGTAGTTGGATCTTCGCCCATTTTGCGAAATGCCGCCATTATGAAATTGTCGGTCATATATGATTCCAACTGCAAAACAATGCAGATTTTAGTAAAGCCATGTTTAACAGGTATTGTATTATACATACACTGCCCATCCATAGTTGACAATGTACAGACGTCATGTTTTGGTGAATTAATTATAAGCTAAGAAAACGTAGACACGAGTAAACAATTTCCAGAATAATACACTAGCGGAATAATAGACTGCTCTGAAGTTATCGATAACACTAACGTTGCCACTTAAAATTGTTTTCATAGAACATGAATACATAACAACAAAAAAACTCCGTCTGGCAGCACTATTAGACAGTTCATATTTAAGTTTTGACGGTTTATCAAAATATTTCGCCAATATGCGTATAAGCTCTTCAGCATTGGCATCTTTTACAGCACTGTTGAAGGAATTACGCATTGTATTCGATCCGGCATGCAAAACTTCGAAGGGAGGAAGTTTTTTTAAGGAATTTCTCACTTTTAAATTACATAATTAAAGAAAAACAAAACATTCCCGCAGGGAATTTGTCAAGAAATGTTATCCCAACTTGAAAAAAAATAATCCTAATTTGGCAATATTAGTAAGAGAATGCACTGGTGTACAGCCAAAATTATATGCTCGCTATGGTAAGTTACTAAGCTAAATAATACATTTTTATACTCCACACGAGTGCATTCCAGGCAAAGGTAAGGAACTCTCGATTTCGCTGGCTAACCAAGCCGCTCCCGATATTCAAAAGCACTTGGAGGCAGTAGAAAAATAGAGCTAACAGAAGTGCATATATGGAGTTAAAAAAGTTAGCAAATGTAGGCTAAATTAAAAAAGTAAATGTTACCAACAATCACAATTGTATTTAGAATTGGTAATATGTTTTAGGCACACTTTAACTAATTTTAGTTCTTAAATGGCGGTAATCCAAATTGTTCGGGCTTGAACTCTTCCAACGATCGCAATACCTGCGTGGCATTGGCACAGCGATCTTCAGAGAGTCGTTCATCGGGCACCATAACCACCTGCATACCTGCGCTCTTAGCAGCCTGAACGCCATTAGGTGAGTCCTCGAACACCAAACAATTTTCCGGCGCGGGTTTATCATTAAAGCGATTAGCGGCCACCAAGAAAATATCTGGTGCTGGCTTGCCATTCTTCACTTCACTATCCGAAGAACCACAGACTCTATGGTTGAACAAATTGAAGAGCTCGCGATGATGTGTGGTCTTCAGTTCCACCATTTCGGTACCCGAGCTTGTAGCCAAAGCAAAAGGTACTTTGTTCGCATGCAAATGACGTAAAAGGCGCTCGGCACCTGAAATGAATTAAATGTAGATTTTAGTGTGTTTCAGACAACTGCAAATTTTTTGCATGTCTATCAAAACGGCAGTTGATGTGGCATGCTTTATCAAAACGAACATGTTCAACAATTTCTTATTGCGGCTTTTTAGTTCTGTCTTTCATGAAGTAAGGTTGATTCCCAGCAATGCAGGCGTGCATATGTATATTCAACATTCAACTCTATTAACGCCTCAGAAGTGAGCTAACCTTTGAGTAACGGCACATTCTTCAATCGCTCCCGACACATTTTATGATAACTTTGAAGAAAATCGTTTACAGTTATAGGCAATTGACAATCTTTCACGGCTATTTCGGCGGAGCGTTGCTCCGTAGTGCCCATGACTTTAAAACGTACTGCCACCGGATATGAGCGTCCATATTTGCCAGCTATTTGCTTTGTAATTTCCTCGTATATTCGTTCAGTGTCTGCAAGAATAGTGCGAATATGAAATCAAAAATTACTACCTGGCATCAACTGTGCATTGACCATTAGGGCGCGTGCATTGTTCGTCTGTTGCTTAGCGTATTCTTCCCATGTAAGTGGTAGATCATAATTTTTAATCATAAACTCGGCCATCGGTCGCGTTTGTAGTCCCATTATCTGCTGTTTAACATCGAATGTGTACGTCTTGCCATATGGATCGAGCACCATTTGGGCAGCCTTCGTGTAGAGAGTCTCGGTGTCTGGTTAGGAGCATGTGTAAAGCATAATACGTCAATAAGCCACACGTCCTTACCAAGTAAGAGGCCATCCATGTCAAAGATGCAATGCGTCACATTTCGTAATACTTTTTGAGCCATTTTGCTATAGTTATATAACCCTGTAAATTAGTTTCTCAGAATGTAGTGTGTGTACGTTCACTGTAAGTAAACAAAGTTTAGAAGTTGTCCGTAACCGCTCTCCCACATATTGTTTTGTTTTCTTGCTATCATTAAGTATATTCGCAGCTTTTATGTTCGTCCTTCATTCAAGGACATCACCCACCTTGGGCCGGTAATGTAAAAGAAGTATTGGCTACCTTGATCTACACAATTTTGTTATGCTTTACAACACAACCTCACCGCGAAACGATTGCCGAAACTCTGCTAACAAGTGCGAAACTTACTGTTCACAGATGTTTTTGCCAAGGTTGCCAGACTGTTTTTCATATGCCAAATTAGTAATTTTCCATAACATACCCTGCAGAATCCACAGCTTATTAGATTGGGCATATGTATACTGCAAGTTATTAGTGATAACTTATGCCCAATAAATAAAATCCAGTTCCAACATAAAACACATATTAAAAAGAAAACCATATAGATAAATGTACACAGCTAATTGTTTTTCTTTTTAATTTATTAAAAAACAAATACATTTTAGATGGTCGAATGTATTGCGATCAGTTGCATTTAGAAGAGGAATATCTGCAAATAAAACCCCAATCATTAATTTTTTATTGAAAATATCAATGTATTTCGACATACCTTAAATTTAGGCGGTCAGTAAGCAAACACCACCGGCCTTCTTGATCTTGTCCTCAGCCTTCTTGGAGAAGTATTTAGCCTTGACGATGATGGGACGAGCGGGCAAATGACCACGGCCCAACAGCTTGTAGTAGCCCTAAAACGTGGAAATTATAACAAATTAGAAATTGACTGGTAAAGAATTATTTGGTCTTAAATGTATCTAATTCATTTGAAATTTGCTTGGATCTGTAAGGCTTTCTCTACAAGGGGAGAGCAATTGTACGGTCGCATTCAGTCCGCCCATCGCCTTGGGTGTCTCTTCATGTTAAGCAAAAGCTATGGGTAGAAATTTTATAACAGCGAATCGAACTTACAAACTGAACCAGATCGATGACTGGCGCCTTTGTACTCTTCTCCTTCTCTAGTTCAGCGAACTTCTCAGGTCCGACCAGAGACCACAGTTTGTCCAAATTAATTTCGGGCCTGAACTTGTGCTGGCGACGCAGATGGAAGTTCCTCATGCCGACCTTACCGAAGTAACCAGGATGGTATTTATCAAAATTAATACGGTGATGGTGCATGCCACCAGCGTTACCGCGACCTCCAGGATGCTTGCGGTGCTTGCCAATACGGCCATGACCGTGGCTGACGTGACCACGCAGCTTTCTGGTCTTCTTCCTCTTGATATTCGACTGTAAGCAATTCAAAGAAAGAAACAATTAACATTAAATCACAACTAACGATACACGTGCATGCGACGGCGGCAACTGCAAACGTTGACTTCCAGTTGAACGCATGGAAGAGGTTATGTTGCACGCTTTTCTCGTACTCCTTTTCAGTTAGGCTCACATTTGTTTTGCTTAATCATCTTTAATTAATTATACTGTCAGCGACATAGATGCCCTTTATCTTTTAGCCATTCACGATTGTTCATGTCTCTTTACATAGGTTTAAAACAAAGTTTAGACGCACAACTTGTATTGACGTCTACTCACCATCTTCAGGGTTTTGGAAAGAAAGAAGTCGGCAAAGTTGGCTGCGCTTCAAGTTGTCATATTGATGTTTTTCAACACAGTTAAGGTGACCATAACTTGTGCAATATTGAGTACTCTGTAGTTTTAAATATTTTAATCAACTATTAACTTGCGATGAATGACATTACAAGCACAATATTCTTGCTCAACGCCAAAATAAATAAAAACACTGTTTTTTCATTATAGCTTACAACATATCGTTTTTTTGTTAATCGATAACTTTTAGTATCGCTTTTACGTATTTTGGTAGAGGTATTTTAGATGTTGCCGCTGGCAGCCACACTGCTGTTTATTTATGTTTAGTCGCTCCCGAAAATTATTTCATATTTTAGTTTTATCAAGACAAAAGTGGCATTTAACGAAAAATGCAATACGAATATTGATATCAAATTAAACGAAGTTGAGTGTTTAATCTGTAATAGCACCGATAGTTACGCCATACTCACTACGGTATTGAGTGGCTGTGTATGTTTTTCTAGTGTATGCGGTGCTGCTGAGACCCAGAAATAGAAATTCTTTTACCCAAG
>JABVZY010000326.1:5629371-5642554 GCA_020883555.1 Drosophila nannoptera | reverse complement strand
CACGAGTGCAATTAAAACGCTTTACGCAGGGCGTGCATTAATGTCGGAATCAAGACGACCGTCTCAGAATAGCTTTCCCTTTCGCTCTCGGTCTCTCTCTTTCTCTCTCGCTCTTGAATCGTGCTTTTCTCGTGCTCTGTGCTGGCATCTTTTGGCTGTCGTTTGTCTTCATTCAGAGCGCCATAAAACTCGTAAATTGTAAACGCTTTGTAGGTCATTGCTGCCAGCAGCTCCCAAGTTGCAGACAACTTTCAACTTTTGTTGGCCCTGCACAGCCACGCCCCGCCACCTGCAACGCTCCCAACCTATTTTCTTTTGTGTGCAGTAAGTAACAAAGCGCAAATTTATGCGCTTGAGTGAGCGGTCAGCAAAACGGCGCCAAAGTTCAAAGCTCGCATCGACTGCAGCTCGGTCAGTCAGCTGCCGGGCAGAGCAGCTGCTGGCTCAAGGAGCAGCCACTCAGTGGCTGGACATGGGGCTCTTTGTTTATAGCTCGCCAACCGAGAGGTTGAGGTTGTGGTCCCATTTGTTGTCGATGGCATTTGCCGCCGGTTGCAATTTTATTGCAAATTGTTTCCAACTCAATCCTTTTTTTTTTTTTTTTTTGAAGATTTTCTTTTCTTTTTTTGGTTTATTTTTATGGTCATGCAAAATGCAGAGCATGTAGCACAAACGTGGCAAGGAGCCGGCAGCAAGAGCAACCAGCCAACATTTGACTATTCAACAAAATGTTGCAGCGCCCTTGGCAGCCATAGCACACAATAGTTCGTTGGCTATACACGGGACTGACACGCATAAACCGTAAGTGCCAGCATTCCATACGTGATGTGGCACGTGATATTGCTAGCGGACAAAGCCAGTGGAGGGCGTATAATAGTGGGGGCGTGGCATATGCGAAAGCATGACAGCTTTGCCTGGCAGATGTCAATCGAGCCATGTTTTGACAATGCTCTCGGGGTGAAGTTGACGTAAGATATATAATAGTTTTTATAGAACTGGAAAGATTTAATACATATTTCTTCTTCTTCAATCTGACTACTACGCGTAGCAGGGAGTATAATATTATTATACTTTACGCATATTAAATATGTCGTTGAGCTACAAAAGCAATTATACCATATTTTACCAGTGCTTTAGCAGCTCTTTCAAATTTCGAAATGTATTCATGCCAGTGCCCTCGTCTCATGCATACACACACACATACACATAGGTATACATTAAAATGCACGGCATGCATATGCCAAAAACAATGCAGAAGCAGCAAGCAGCACATATACATACCCATGGTAAAATTTACAGACAGAAGTCAAGTGTTCTACGCTGTTTATGTGTACATACAATATATGATATAAGTCTGTGTCTGCATTTGTGTATACACATATACATGCTTGGACACAATTAATTTGGCACACATAGCTGCATAATTTATTTTTTATATTTATTTTCGTCGTTGTCGCCACTGCGGCAATTGAGTAAATCCGTGGCAATTGGCAATTATACAAAATTTCGCGCATCAGACAATTACAAGTGTACCTCACACGTAGACGTAAATAGATTGCACGCACTGTGTGTGCGCTAGGTTAGGGTTGACACATTTGCTTGGATGAAGCAAGTGCGACAGAGACGCCAAGTAAATCGGACTGTGATTGATGAGCATACTAGGCTCCAATGATGTGCTCAGTGACAGGCAACAAATGATTCATCTGTCACACACACACACACACACACAACCACGCACTTATATACTCACACCTACCCACACATGGCAAAGGTTACATGAACTTTAAATGTGCGAAGTATTTACATTTAAGCTTCAAGTCGAAAGCTTTAAGCGACATGCATGCTAATAAATAACTGTTATACTGCACACCAAACAAGGAGAATGGGAAAGTAGAACAGTAGCAGTGTAGGAGAGTAGGACTGGGAGAGCAAGAGTTTCATGTGCGTTTTCTACATGTGCGTGCCCGCGCCGTGGGTGAAGCCTCGTAAAACTATTAAAGCGCAGTCGGCGTCAACGTTGGGTGCGCTAATGGCAGTGCACCGTTATATTTACCATAAACCATCACACGTGCACTATATCCACGAGAGCTGCAGGTGTCACAACATTATAAAACGCGCACACATGCATCCACGCACATAGCTATTTGTGTGTGCATGTATGTCTAGAAGAAATCACCGTTGTACACATTCCATAGCAAATCCCGCGATAGAAATCCGCATAACTTCAAACGTTTCCGACGTCGACGTCGTTTATTTGTATAAAATTAGTTTATGACGCGCTAAAACAAAAGGCGCACTGCCGCAGTACACACATACGCACGGAAAGTCGCACACGCACAGGAATATACACACGCGCGAGGGAACTGCTCCTAAACAGACACTTAAAAAGCGCTTTGTGCGCAAAGTTTATTATTTTAATAATTCGTTATATTTTGGCGGCTCTTTGACGCACAACAGGGCCAAGTCGACTGCACTGAATGAAGCGGACATGGCAACTATTTGGCCAATTGGTTAACCACGAAATTACAGACAAATTTAAATGCATGCCATGCCAGCCATTTGTTTATAATTGCTGTTAGTGTTGTTGCTCTTGTTTGAACATGTGTGTGCGTTATTAATTGCAATGTATAATGCCAAGCGTAGGCGTAATTTGATTTTGTTTCGTTTTTGCTGTTTGCTGTTCCCGTTTATGCGTAACGTACCGTTCAAAATAAGATTTACGCCCTCTACCGAGGATTATATGCGAGTAACATTAGGGAATGCTTTGTTATCGATATGTGACGGCATAATTAATAGTGGCTAGAATAGTCGATAGTTGGCGGAAGAATCTATCGATATCTAGAAGATTCAAGCATACGAAACTAATTTTCAATACAAATATAACAATTTTTATTAAAAATACTATTCGGAACACGTTATTAGATCACACTCAAGTCCTAACATAATTTTTAATCAATTGAAAATGTGACACGGCGCCACATCCTCAATTTCTTGCCCATCGAGCGTTTTTATTTGACATTCACACAGAAAATGTACAATTTTACGCTCTGCCTGCCTACGCTGTTCTTCACTTAATCCATCTAGCAGCATCCGCACTTTGCATAGCGCGCTTGTCGTCGTCTGGGCGGGTGTAGTAATGGCTGCCTGTTTCAGTGCATGCAGGCAATCCTTGGATTGCTGTAACACTGTTTCCATATTGGAGATAACTGTGCCCATTAGCGTCTCGGCGCTGGGCAACGTTTGATCATCCAAGGCTAAGGTTGATGAATCTGTATTTAAATCGTTTATCACCTCTTCATGATCCTCCTCTTCGTCGTCATCCATGGCAATCATAGAACTGGTGGAGCTCACAAGCAACTTTTGAGGCTGCGTGTCTACAGATTGTACTGGCTCCACTTCTAGTTTTTGCGCCAATTCATGCTCCTCTAACACGAAATCCATGTGCACCTTTTCTCCTGCATCATTGATCACTTCAAAGTTCTGCTCCTCATGCTGCTCCTCAAATTGTACCTCATCCTCCAGTTCGTCATTTTCATTGTCCATACTGTATGGATAATCTGCACCCCAGATATGTTCGCCTGGGGAAATGCTGAGGCTTCTAACAGTTCGAATCGGACGGTCCGACTGGATTTGAGCAGATTTTGGTGGCCGACCTCTTTTTTTGATGTTCTCTATTATCAAGGGCACGCCCTTGCGAAAGTGCCTGCCCAGAAAGAGCAGATCGCTAAAATATCTCCAGGTAATGGGCGCCGATTGATTGATCTGATGATTACGATATTCCCTTGCAAAGCGATCGCGTAGCTTCTTCCAGCGGTTATAGCAGAGTTCCTCTAAAACAAGATTTTCGTATTCTATTTGTATTTTTTTTATGTTTCTGCTTACCCGACACACCCAAGCTCTCAGAGATTGCACGCCAGGCCTCATTTTTAGCTGAAAGATTTTTGGAAATACGTATTTTATGTCTATCGTAGAGCACGGGATGCAATTTAACCAGTGCGATTAGCTGATGGCATAATTCAATATTCTCGGAATCTTCTTCGAGCTCTTCATCCCGCTGTTTTTTATCTTGCTGCTGGTCGTCAAGGCGAGTTCGTCGTGGTTTTCTGTGGCGCGGTTCAAATTTCATACCTTCCAGGCTTTCGTGCTTTACCAGACCATGTTTATAGTGATCCTTGAGAAAGAGCAACCGTGGAAACATGTCCCAGTAAGTGGTACTGTCTGGGTTTTCCTGGAAGCGACGAAACTCTTTGCCAAATCGATCTCGTATGCTCTTCCAGCGTGTTATGCAGGCCCGCTCGCTGGCGCCCATTTTCATGGATATTGTTTTCCACGCCTCGTCCTTGCTGGCTGCATTCTTGGCACTACGTGCACTGTCCTTGTCATAAAGTATAGGATATTTTTCAATCAATTTAATTAATTCAACGTCGTTCATTTATCTAAGTACAAGGAGAGCACAAATACAACTTGGTTTTATTTATTTACTATTTTGCACAAAATAAAAGCAGATCTGTCATTGCCAGGGCTACAAACGATAATCGATACAGACATCGAACCTAGCGATATTTACATATCTGGCTAAATAGCTTGTGTAAACCTGGCCACACACAAACGCCAAGTGCCTGGCCACATGGATAAGCGCATTGCATATATCTGATACTTTTATAATAAATGGATAACCATAAAGAGTGAAATTAGAACAGCATTGGATATAACTACACACAGTAATAACTTAAAAGAAAACAATTGAATTGTGAAAATAGGAAAAATCTGCTGGATCCGCGAGCGTATGAGCGTCGTTGTGTGTGTTGGAATTTGCAAGTGTGTGTATGGACATCAGCCAAAAAAGCCGACATTAACGTACGGGCAGAAAACAGCAAACGCTGCGCCCATTTTTTGTTGTTGATTCATTAAATACGCTATACACATATACCAAGGCGACGGCTAACGCATGTGTGTGTACATGTTGTTTTTGTCTTCGTATGCATGTATATACAAATGCCTGTGTGTTAGTGTGTTGGAGCAGTCAGTTCAGCAATCTCCCCCATAATAAGTAACAGTGTCTCTCACACCAACACAAACACGCTCGCAGCCGCAGAAGCAGCGACTGCGACAACGGCAAGCAAGCAGCAGCAGCAGCAGCAAAGAAACAGTTACCGCACGGAAGAGCGCCGCACTCGCAGTCGGAGCGGCAAAAGCAACGTCATAAATTTGTCATCGCTTTTACTTATTTGCCAATTAGGCACAGTTTTAAAAGCTTTAAAATCATTTTATAGAAAACAACAAATACACATTAAAACAAGATGATATTGCTGGAAATCAATAATCGTATTATTGAGGAAACGCTCCTGGTCAAATACCGTAATGCACAGGCTGGGTGAGTCGTCTTCTTCATCCACGCTGTTTCGCTTGCTCTAACAGTGAAAATGTCCCCATTTTATTTTTATCTATTTTCTTGCTTTGCGGGTCGTGTTATCAATTTTCGTTGTGATTATCAGCATATTTCACATACACACAAACAATATTAACGGAGCCTTTAAAAATCGGGTGTAGTTCAAACCGGGTACACTCATGCACTCTAATCAGTGTGTGTGTGTGTGAATGTGGGGGAATGAGTGTGCGCGCGTGAACATGTGTAGGTTTATTGATGTGGGTGAGTGTGTGTATTTTTCTCCTTCCCTGTTGCCTCCCGCGCAGTAATTGTTAATTCATTTTAGCTCGTGAGCCGCATCATTGTGCATAATCCCCAGCTCTGTTATATGCTACACACCTCTCTCGCACACACTCACAAACTAACAAATGCACTTGAGTCATCGTCACAACCTGTCGAAGGTTCTTTGGGGGCCGGCTGTCATTCTGTGGAGCTAAAGTGGCATATTCTGGGACTCCATCCTAACTTGTGTCTCAAATGCTCCAATATCAATTTTAATACGAACGGCATCCTGGCTAATCTCTCATATTAAGGCAGATGACTTGTGTTCGTGTACAATTTATCCATTATGTTATACCGTGGAGTCAAAGTGGCATATTCTGGAGTCCAATTCCGATCTGTGTCTCAAATGCTCCCAAATTAACTTATAGACGAACGGCATCCTGTTTAATCCTACATATTAAATCAGATGACTTGTGTTCGTGTACAGTGGATATAATCTGTACTAAAGTCGCTATTTTCGCTTGCACAAACGCCTTTGTGAATATTTTGTGGAAGTTCAATTAACGTGGCAATCCTTGAGATAATTTGTATGCGAATGGAAACTTTAGTATTGTATTCCTTTTCCTCATTTTCTCGTTTTGTATACTAACATCTAGGCCTGCGGCCGATAAGCATTGATTGCAAGAATTGTTAAATAATATTTTGTTTTTATTGCAGACTCAAACCAGAATCGATAGATATACTAATAGCAGACTTCGATGGCGTCCTATATCATATTTCCAATGTGAATAATGATAAAACAAAAGTGCGGGTATGTATTCTTATGAGCAGCATCTGTTTTTGTCTTCCTGTTGACTAACAAAACATTTTTACCACTTGAATAGACAAGCATTTCGCTTAAGTTCTACAAACAGCTGCAGGAACACGGCGCAGATGAGTTACTGAAACGGGAATATGGAAGCTTGCTGACTGAGACGGAAAAAGGTAATGTGCAATATATATATAATGTTTTGAAATGAAGAATACCTGAACGTACTTCATTTGATTGCAGGTTACAATGTTTCTGTACTTATTAACCTAGAGGATATACCCGCGGATTATGAACAGATAGCAAAGAGAATTGGACTGCTGAAGCGCAATTGTTTTGCCTCAGTGTTCGAGAAATACTTCGACTTCCAGGAACAGGGTGAGGAGACCCAAAAGCGAGCAGTTATAAACTATCGAAATGATGAGACGCTGTTAGTACAATTTTAGAGATTAAGAAGAAAAGATAATGTCAAAACTAATTGCATTTTCAACCACAGCTATGTGGAGGCTAAGCCTGATCGCGTCACCGTAGTGTTCAGCACAATTTTCAGGGACGAAGACGATGTTATCATCGGTAAGGTATTCATGCAGGAATTGAGAGAAGGACGACGTGCATCCCATACGGCGCCTCAAGTACTCTTCTCGCACCGAGAGCCACCTTTGGAATTGGCAAATACTGATGCCAAAGTGGGCGACAACATTGGATATGTTACGTTCGGTATGTATAACCTTTAGTTGAAATTGAGATCATCCCATTGGAGTCAAAGTGGCATATTATGGAGTCCTTTTCCGAATCGTGTCTCAAATGCTCCCAAATAAACCGAAAGACGAACGGCATCCTGGCTAATTCCTCATATTAAGGCAGATGACTTGTGTTCGCGTACAATCCATTCAATCTGTTATACGCCGTGGAGTCAAAGTGGCATATTTTGGAGTTCTATTCCAGTCTGTGTCTCAAATGCTCCCAAATAAACCAAAAGACGAACGGCATCCTGGCTAATTCCTCATATTAAGGCAGATGACTTGTGTTCGCGTACAGTCCATTCAATCTGTTATACGCCCAGGAGTCAAAGTGGCATATTCTGGAGTTCTATTCCAGTCTGTGTCTCAAATGCTCCCAAATAAACCGAAAGACGAACGGCATCCTGGCTAATTCCTCATATTAAGGCAGATGACTTGTGTTCGCGTACAGTTCATTCGATCTGTTATACGCCGTGGAGTCAAAGTGGCATATTCTGGAGTTCTATTCCAGTCTGTGTCTCAAATGCTCCCAAATAAACCGAAAGACGAACGGCATCCTGGCTAATTCCTCATATTAAGGCAGATGACTTGTGTTCGTGTACAGTTCATTCGATCTGTTATACTCCGTGGAGTCAAAGTGGCATATTTTGGAGTCCTATGCCAGTCTGTGTCTCAAATGCTCCCAAATAAACCGAAAGACGAACGGCATCCTGGCTAATTCCTCATATTAAGGCAGATGACTTGTGTTCGTGTACAGTTCATTCGATCTGTTATACTCCGTGGAGTCAAAGTGGCATATTCTGGAGTTCTATTCCAGTCTGTGTCTCAAATGCTCCCAAATAAACCGAAAGACGAACGGCATCCTGGCTTATCTCTCATATTAAGGCAGATGACTTGTGTTCGTGTACAGTTCATTCGATCTGTTATACGCCGTGGAGTCAAAGTGGCATATTCTGGAGTTCTATTCCAGTCTGTGTCTCAAATTCTCCCAAATAAACCGAAAGACGAACGGCATCCTGGCTTATCTCTCATATTAAGACAGATGACTTGTGTTCGTGTACAGTTCATTCGATCTGTTATACGCCGTGGAGTCAAAGTGGCATATTCTGGAGTTCTATTCCAGTCTGTGTCTCAAATGCTCCCAAATAAACCGAAAGACGAACGGCATCCTGGCTTATCTCTCATATTAAGACAGATGACTTGTGTTCGTGTACATCCATTAAATTCTCTGATTTCAATTATATATAGTTTTTCTGAACCAATGTAGCTAACATATTCATTTTATTTTATATTTGCAGTGCTATTTCCTAGGCATACCAACAAGGAGACCCGGGACAATACTATAAATCTAATACACATGTTCCGAGACTATTTGCATTATCACATTAAGGTTAGTGCCGTCATTTTTCATATATATTTTTATTCATATATAGAGATATATAAACATAGATCTAATCTTCGTTTTCAATAGTGTTCAAAGGCGTATATTCATTCGCGCATGCGCGCAAAAACGTCAGACTTCCTGAAGGTGCTAAATCGTGCAAGGCCCGAGTCGAAGACTACGGAAAAGAAGACTATAACGTGAGTTCTATTTCAGTTTTTGCTGTGTCTCTGTAATAATAATACTCTTTATTTATAGGGGGAGAACATTCATACGCAAAGAATGATGCGCTCAGTATAATTAGTTGTTTTTATATATAAATATAAAAATAAAATTGTGTGTTAAAACAAAAGAGAATTGAGATCAAATGCAGTAATTTGGCTAAACTAAATGGTGAAAAGAAACCCAAACAGTAAACAGAGAGAAAGTAAAAGAAAGTATTCCAAGAGCTAATTCTAAGCCCGGAGCAAGTTAATGAACAATAAAACAAAAATACAATAGTTATGCGTTAAATTATTTTAAGTTGTGACTGTGTGTAATTGTCAAGCCGACTTGAATAAGAGATATATAGAGAGTGGAACAGAAATCAGTGTCAGTTAATTTGTTACAATAATCGCCAAAAGTCAGCGTACATGCATGTATGTATATCAACACTAAAGAATTTTGTCAAAACGAAACAATTTTAATACGTATGGACTAGTAAAACTAAGAGAATAACTTAATATCGCAACAAACAATACCAATCTGTTATTGTCGCAATTGTCGTAATGCTGCCTAAAATCAGATGATCCAACTAGCCCGTACTTGTAAACAAATAAAGGTTTGAAAACAAAGAAAAAAAAAAAGAATACTAAAATATGAAAGATTTGATACATTAATAAAAATAAAGATCGAAAATGCAATAAAATGAACAAATCAAACGTATGGACTGCACTTTAGTTTTATTACTAACAATATGAGTTTCTTTTAATGTATAACATTTGTGTATAACAGTTTAGATCTTAAACTTAACATTCTGCTTCTCGTTCATGCTCTCCACACTGGCCTGCAGGTTCAGATAATCGCTCTGAATGCGTGCACAGACTGCAACATAGAGAGAGAGATGGAGAGGAGTGGACAATACTAAAGTAAGATATAAATGCATATATATATTTATCACAGTGTTTTATCCTGAGACAGCTACTTACATCGGCAGTGGCTTTTATAGTGCTTGAAATTAGGAAACTATTCCGATAGATATTTTCAAGTGCTTTTGGTGATATTTTGCGTATGGAAATTTGTACAGAGAGACAGGGAGAGAGAGAGGCCCTAGGGATCATCGTATTGCTCCAATTTGATATAAGCAAGTGCTGTGTGATAGAGAAGTGAGAGAAGTGAGTGTTATTTATATAGTTCACAGTCGAGAGGACAGCAGAAGCTCGACGAACTGACAATATTCGAAATCTTCTTCCCGGTCCTTCTATCGAGCTTTCACTGTGTGTAGCGTGCACTGCTTACAGGTACAGACAGGCTCAAGGAATCGTTTATCATATTGTATATACACATGCGTGAGGCTACGATACGAACAAAAAAATACCATGAAAAAAAAATAGATAAATAAAAAAGGGGAAAATGGGCTTGGTCCCGCATTGGGTGACAGCAGATGGAACTGGGGTAGGTAGAACACACAAATTTGGTGAAAAAGCTGCGATGGGGTTGGAGTATATTGACACAGGATATATCTCCCATATCTGGCATACCTTTCTGCAGATCCATATCGTCCATTTCGGAGTTCTTAATCTGTTGCAATTTCTCGCGAAACTTTTTGGTGATTTGTTTCCGCTGATAATCCGCTTCGATTTCCTGTTTGGTGCGCGGTATGCGAAAACGAATGCAACAGCAGACCATTATCACTGCAATAAAATACCCTGTAATAAAACGAAAGTGGCAGCAGGTCGTCGCTATACTCACTAATACTCAAAAGTATGCCCAGAACTGAGGCAATGATGTGCCAGCGCCGAAAGCCGCCAACAGTTATCTGCTCCAGCCACGCTTCCTTGGGATCTATGTCGAAGATATCCTGATCGTCGTCCATTTCAACTGCGAGCCTCGATTTCACGTCTGGTTGCTACGCCTGGCCAATTCGGACTGTTCAGCTCCAGCCACACTCAATAGATTTTGGCCGAACTGGGTGCTAAGAAGGCGAGAAGGCTGTCTGCGACACACCCTGTATGGTGTGCGTAGGCAAAAGACAAATATGAGCATAGCGAAAAGGGCACTGGTAGGTTTCTATATACCCTGCAAAATACCCTACAACATCTTCCCCAAGCCAAAATAAGGTCTTCTTTTGCGCAACGTAATCCTATTCTAATTGAATTTAAAGATTCGCACAGTTTATGAGTGCGCTGGTCACACTGTTTTAAGTCCCACAGTGTCGCCGACTGTTGGCCAACGGCAACCTATATACCCCATTAGAGCGTAATGAAGCTCTATGGTAATGGCAGCTATATTTTCAACAATGTTATCCATTGAGCATATGAAGGCGAAAAGGACAACGGATGCCGCTCAGAACTGGGTGCGGTTGCTGGAGTGTACCGTTAGGCGCGTGCCACCACAACAGGACAAAGTAATTTTGCATACTAGCCGGGCTAGTTGATAGACTCAACACAGCGAGAGAGAGAGAGAGTGAGAGAGAACGAAAGAGGGAGGGAGAGAGCTTATAAGCGGCGACCGTTAGCCCAACAGGAGACAATATGCATATGGTTAGTTACAAAAGAAACCACATGCTGGGCACACCCAGCTACTAGTAGCCAGCAGTTAGCTCCTGGCAGGACTCGCCCCCAAAACTAGTTTGTTAGATATTTAATTTGTTGACTTTTTACCAGCAATGAAAGAATCCAATGGGGGCGCGGACGGACGGGGGTATTTGCCTAATGACTGTGGCATTTCGTTTTTCTAGCGTGCTTGTTGCGGGCGTTAAACATTATGTGATTGCAATTACAAATATTGTAGATGGATGACCTTTGTTAATAAGGGAAAAACGGAGCGGAATGGTAAATTGAATTGCAGAAAAGGAAAACCGTTCAAAACACCGAAATGAAGATTCAATAAACACATCTCTCAAAAAGTGTTATAAATGACAAATAACAAACCCAACTCAAGTTGGATTTTCTTAGTAAAACAATATATGTGAGAAAAGTATTTAAAATATTTATAGCAAAAAAGGATTTATATTAAAAAAAAATATATATAAATAGGTATATAAATATACTTACATTTCCAGCTCAGATTCTGTATCCAATATTTCACACATTTCTTCACTTTCTGGCCCACTGTACTCCATGTCCCAATGACCTAAAAAAAGCTGAATGTAAGGACTGTAAATAGATAGAAGTGAACGTAAAACGCTTTCAAGGCAAACGTTACGTCGCTTTGCGCTTACGTGAAATCCAAGGTGGCAACGCTGCGCCATTCACAATAGACGCACTAGCAGACTCGCCCAATTGTGCGCCTGAGCACAGAGCACTGTTACCGTTAAAAACGAACGAGTTACATTGCAAACACACACACACACACACATGCACACGCACAAGCTGCAAGGCATAGGCACACACATGGCAGCTTTCATTGAGGCACTCATTCAACAAAAATATATGCTTATCCTTGCCACAGCGCTGCTCAGTTTCAGTTGAGGCTCTCGTTCGGTGGCACACACGTTGGGCTCGTCGCATGCCAAGAATTCATAGAAGAGTAACACACAATTCACAAATCACAAATTGCAAAAGAAAATATAACTGAATTTAATATGAACAAAAAGGTTAAGCTAAGCATATAAAACAAAAGAAAAACTGCAACAGTAGAAGCCTCTGCCGCAGTCGTTCACTGTGCGTATTCGTAACGGGCGTGTGTGTTCTAGTGCGTGCGTGAGAGTTAGCATGTGTGTGTGTTGAGTACATAATAGGGCCATGGAGTTTTATTGAAAAACGAAAGACAAATAAGAAAAAGAAAACGATATTGCCTGGCACAGAGCAATATATAGGCAATACCAGGAAATCTCTGAGGCCACACACAGAGTGAAAAAAGAATCTGATACGTTGATACCGTTGGCCATGTGGGCCAAGTCAGAGCGAAAATCAAAGAAAACAGTATTCATGAAATTTGTGTAAATAAAGGCGTATGTACAAGCATAAGCATATATAGAATTTAAAATATATACATATGCATATGTATATATATAAGGAGCCAGCAACAACAACACCCGACCTCCACAATTTGGTTTAGGTGTGGGAAAGTGTGTGCAAAAAAGAGCAGAAAAAAGGACGAAGCGAAGGCAACGCGCGCGCGCCTTCATTGTGTGAGTGTAAAATGCGTGGGTGTGTGTGAAAGGTGTAAAAAATGTACATTTTGTGAATTGGCCACATATAAAAAAACGAAACGAAAGGAAACGACAAAAAATAAAATAGAAGAGCTGAGAAGAGAAAACGAGTAACGAGTGTAGTCAGAAACAACAACAACAACAACAGCTAACGTAACGACAACGACAACTGTTATATTTAGCCGCCGCCGAATCATTGTACGACCTACTAACACCAACGCACACTACGCACAAATGTAGTCAAAGTTCT
>JABVZY010000326.1:5593938-5610674 GCA_020883555.1 Drosophila nannoptera | reverse complement strand
TTTTTGTAGGAGAGTGTAGTTAAAAAGTACATCTAAATAATATTTATCGAATTGAATATAGTAAATCTATGTGCATAAGTAGCGAAATATTCAATTGTAAATAGATTTTTCAGTTTTGAGTTGGAATTTCCATTATTCTTCTCAGTCAACTGCAATAGTAGAGTGTTTATCATTTGGTATCCCAAATACACACACTCTCACAAACACACAGACACACACATACGATGAAGCTTTAAATAATTTAATTACAACTACTTGAGATAGAGGACGTGTAATAACGGTATAGCTAATATTTTGATATCATTATCATTATCACTGATCAATTCCACTGTAGATACAAATTTGTATTGAGAAGAGAAAAATAAGCAATTAATGAATTAATTAATTGATTAACTAGCCAGCTAAGTCAATGTCGCCTAATGTGAGTTCTATAAGCATAAATCAACTTATACAACTGCATCAGATACCAACACACATAAACACACACACATGAACCACAGAATGTTGCAACTACTTTTCAAACACAAAAAACAAAACAAAACAAAAAAAAAAACAAAAGTACTTTTTATCAAAATAAAAGCAACAACTAAAACAGGCCTGGAAAACAAGAGAAAATACACACACATATACACACAAACAGAACAACCAAAAAGAAAACTAAAAAGAACAACAAAAACAAAGCTTTTATAAAACTATTTAAAAAATATATATTTAAAAAATATTTAAAAAAATAATAATCCTGCCAAGTAACATTCGAATACCTGCTTGAAGAAGATACACCCGCTTTTGCTAAAAAAAAAAAAAACAAAAAACAAGAAAATAACTGACAAAAAATTCAATAATAAAAGGAAAATGAAAAACAAAAGATGAAAGGCTTAATACGATTTTTATACTTTCGATATAATGATTTTTTATACTAAACGTAAAAGAAAAACTCTTTGAAATTTAACAAAAATACTGAAGCAAAAAACTGAACAATTTTTTGGGGTATCAGCTAAAAGTCAAGTATTTTTTAAAAACCGATATTGATTTGTTGCAAAAATCGTACTTAGAGTCACACATGCATATAAAACTATTATATGCATGTATACAGGATATATATATACATATGTGTATATATACATATATAAGAACCCTAACTGCAACTATGGAACGAGAGCACAAATTTTGTTGAACAAAAAATATGAGAAGAAAAAGAAAAACAAAAAACAGAGATCAAATACTAAATTAAATCATTTTTAAATTCACTCAAACACCCACACACATACACACACATGAAATCAAATACATATATATATACAGAAATCGATCTCCAACTAAATATAGCTCGAGCCGCACAAATTGCTCACCGAAATATGCTTTGCGAATGCCCAATCTTTCCTCCCCTCTCGACAGCAACAATTTCTTAGACACACACAAACACATTTTTGCGCCTAAGACAGCGATTTTTGTATGCAATTTGTAAATATATATTAACTAATTTTACCTTAAAATAAATGAACAAGAATTTCAAGCATTCATTTGGAATATATTTCGTTTTCTCCTAATTGCATTTCAATATGCACAATGTGTTTCAGCCGAATTTTCGAAAGCAAATACAAAAAGAAAAATAAAGCATTAGAGCCGAGAGTTTTTACCTAAAATGGAACACACGGTGTATGTCTATTTATCTATTAGATATCAAAATAAACAACCATACTTTAACGAAGAAAATGTCAACTACAATAAACGAGCAACTGGAGAAGAGAATATTAAAAAAATAAATACAAATAATACAAAGAAAACAAAAAATAGTGCAATAAATAACAAATTATTCGGTAATAAATGTAAAATTAATTACATTTAAGTAAGCGCTTTGTAATATACATGATAAATATTAAAAATACAGAAAAGAACAACTGGAAAACAATAAAAGAAATAAAAATCGAAAATGATAAACTATGAAATAATTTAAAAGCGTTATGCATTGACATTGACACACGTGATTCGATATCTCATCTTATAAGCATAAATCAATAAGATAACAATAAAGAATAAATTTAAAAATGTATTCATTTCGATAATCTGTACAAATTTAATTTCACGGACAGTAAGTATTAAATTTTAGTTCAGTTAAATATCTATCATTTACTCCATATTAGTTATTGTACGGGACGTCCAACTTCGTCGAATACCTTATCCTTATGATCGGCTGCATTGGCACGTGCCTCATAGTTGCAAATAGTAACGCCGTGATAATGTGCTTCCGTGAATTCGCCTCGCAGGCCTATAAAGGTGGCAATAGAAAATGTCTGTCTATGTGGAAATTTTTGTTCTTACCTATATAGTAAATGCGTGTCGTGTCAGATCCATAATTGCTGGGAAAATATAACGACAAATGGTGCACTGACGAAAACGTAACAACTCTAGAATAGTCAAAAATATATTGACCAATATCAGATATAGTTTAAGATGCGCGATTCCTACTTGGGTGAATATTCAACTTCGCCGCGACAATCGCGTGTCAACTCAAACTCTTGATCCGCCTTTCCGCTTGCATCATCGAAGCTCATCTTTGGCCGGTTTTTAAATCTGTTAAGAAACGAAATTCAAATTATTAACAATTAACTATTTGAATACCCTCTCTACACACATTTTCATTCGATTTGGATGTGTGTTATCATTGGCGCCTCTGATGACAATGCCCTTCAGTTTTATGTTACCGGTGAAAGGTATGTTGAACAATAGCTCCTCATCTGCGTCACTTTGCACGTACTGTGTAAATAAAAGGACTATAATATATACATTCGCAAAAACAACATGACATACCTTGCTGGTATCCAAACGCTTTTCATATGGCTTGAATACTGTCTTGCCGCTGCCATCGATCTCTTCGTTTAAACATTCCGTATTTTCGAGGTCGATTTTTGTGTACAAGCTGTATTCGATGCCCATTTCTAATGCATTGTCGATATCTGTGGCTTCGTGGCTACAGCCATGACCATTGCCGTGCGAGTGTCCGTGTGGCATTATAAAAAATATTTGCTTTTTATAAACTGTTCAATGTGACAAAAATTTCACGCAAGTAATTGTTGTATGAAACTCTACATCATTATCGATATATCGATAGTCGACACAAAGCTCACCGCTAGTGATGGCAAGAATTAAATCACCATCGCCTTCGATTTGAATTTGCTTTTGCAAACTAAGTCTTTATTGATACGTAAAGGAGTTAAATATTTGATCATTTTGGGATAAAATATCTAATTAAAGTTGATGGTTTCATTATTATATTAGAAGCAATTTATGGTTGTTGCATGACCGTCCGTACATATTGAAGAACATCCTTATGTTTCAAAATACCCAAATGATCAACACCCTGTAAGGCCATAACAGATATATGCGAGTCCGTGTATCCCTCCCAATGTTGGCATGCTTGTAGAGAGCGCTGATTAACGGTACCGTCACCATAGCCCATCACAAGATCCGGAGTTTCTCCGGCTATACCGTCCTTCTTGTATTTTAACCTAGAGAACCGATGACAATAATCTGTTTTTGCATTCATTTTACTTTACTCTATAGCATACCTCTCCACTGTGCTTATTCCATCGCCATATAGGCAATGCAGTTCCACATCCGGTGGGCTAAAATTCTGTGTGTATCGCATGGTATCTTTACGCATCTCCCAGCCAGTGTAATAGTCAATGTCTTTAAAGAACTGCTCCATTTGTGCCATGGTATAATTGCGTGATGGTGTTGACGCTATCACCTCCGATGGCGACCAGAACAGAGGCGATGGCAGTAACCAAGCAGTGGAAGGATGCGTGATTTGTTCAGAACGCAAAATTGAAGCGCTCAACGCAAACGAATCCAAATCATCGCCCATAGCGAACACCTTAACTGCTTTCATAGTTCCTGCCCAGGCGCCGGCCAAACTTATTTGACGTCGCACATACTGCGCCTTCCATTCGGGCGTTTGCTCCTGCAGAAAGACGAGGGTCATGGGACTGCCCATACTGTGCGTGATCAGGGTAACGGCAGTTCGATTGTTAGCCTCATATGTGTCCTCAATCAACTGCTTGAGATCGATAAAGAATTGTTTGTTCTCGTCTAAAATATAAAAAACAACAATTAAATACAAAAGCTCGATTGGATAATGGATAAATGGATTACTTACTTGGTGCTCGCCTAAAGTCGTACGGTGCTGCGTGAATATTCTGACGACGTACATAGCCCAAGTTCGTCAACACATTGGCAATATCGGTAAAGTAAGCACCAGCCTTATTTTTCGTCGGATCTATCCATTCCACCACCTCGGGATCACCCCAGCCTACTATGCGCGTCTGTACACCTGGTGTATTGTGAGTTGTACGCGTCACTTTATCATATTGTAGCTTTACGTTGTCTATCCAACAATAAACCATCGGTATGATCAGCTGTTCTAGATCAAGCCACAGATAGTACCAGTCATTTGTCCTCTCACAAAAGAAGAACGGTGAATTGGTCTTATTCAGTTGAGCCATGATTTGAGAACCGCCATCGCCAGGCACTAAAATTGAGATTTATATATAACAAAAAAAAAAAAATGTTGATCGGGACCTTGAATCTACGAAGAAAATCAATACAAACCAAATATTACGGGAGAGAGATGTGGTTTTTCGGGTGGCTCAGGTTTTGGTGGATGATTATCTTTTTTACTAAAAGGCCAAAAGCAGTTTCCTACATTAAACAGCGCTATGAATAGTAAAAGCGCGACGAGTATGCTGTCCCGTCTCGGCATCATGGTATTGTGTTTACTGTTAGCAATTTAAAAAAAAAATTCCTTTATAAATGGCGAAATATATTCACTGGCGCTACAGATAATGGTACAAAGATAATGGTTACAATAGTATCACATATGCAGAAGTTATTAAGTGAATCAGCGTCTCAATTATCAATTATACATACATGTATTTTGTTACTTATATATTTAACACATCGGTTGGCAGTCACAAACTTTGTTGACCTTAAAATCAGTAACTCTAACTGCAATTGCATCAATAGTACTCAAGTTTCCGTATCTCGCTATGGCACGATCTCAATAGCATTACTATTGTTTCATTTTTTTGCGCTTTCACACATAAAGAAATAATATTTGTTGTTTTCGTCGCGTTATCATTGATATTGAACACCTTTGTTATTGCTACGCGTTTTTTGCGCATCTGCACATTTTTGCAGTAATGGAACAATTTGAGTATTTATTTGTTTTATACAGATGGTCACATTGCATCACAAATTTTATTCGAATGGATTGTGACCGCAGTACCCGATACAATTCTGAGATAAAAATGAATAATTTTAAACTTCACATTACGTTATTTAATAACTTTAATTTAGCAACAAACAGTAGTAACACCAGAACTTTTTTAATGAAATTGAATTGTTAAGCATACATATATATGTATTTCTTCGATACTCACGACTATCATATATACGATGTATTGGTAATTATAGCAATCGATAAGACCGGCAAAGCCACTTGTTTAGCGCGTTCAAAGACGAATTATTGTTTATTGTATTAAAAATAGGAAGTTCAGCCTGAATCAAATAGAGACCGTTATGGAAGAGTTCTTCAGCATGCTGATGCCGGACGTGAAAAGGGAGTTACGTCGTGGCATCATCGAGTGCTCAAAACGAGGCCTACTGCACAGCACTAAATGGCTAGCGGAGATGCATCATGGATTGAGCGATGTAAACATCGACAATGCAGCGCCGAATGATGATCTTTCGTTTAGCGAGTGCCAGCTAGAAGGTATTGCGCCTTCGGAGTATAGTGATTATTTTCTGGCTAAGAGCTACTACGATGTGCGTGAATATGATAGAGCGGCTCACGCTGTAAGAAATTGTGAATCGAGCGTGCCCCGCTTTTTACATCTGTACTCTACTTACATGGCACGTGAAAAGCGTCGCCTAGACTCCACCACAGATCAAGCTAATCTAAGTGAGCCAAATCAAATGCGCGATTTAACAGATCTTTTGGCAACGCTACGCGCAGAGCACGGACGTGGGCGCTTAGATGGCTATGGCATCTATTTGTATGGTGTTGTACTTAAAGCATTGAATCTCAATAATGCTGCTGAGCAAATGCTTTTAAACGCTGTTCGCTTGGTACCCATGCTGTGGAGTGCTTATCTCGAGCTGTCGCCGCTTATCATGGAGAAAAAGAAATTGCTGAGTCTCCAGTTGGGCAGTCATTGGATGCGTCATTTCTTTATGGCACATACATATCTTGAGTTGTATTTAAATGATGATGGCCTGAAGATCTATGAAGATTTACAGGCAGCAGGCTTCGGAAAATGCATTTATCTGACCGCACAAATGGCTTTAGTCTACCACAACAAGCGAGGTAAGTCGTAAGCTTAGTATCTATCATATTCAACCATGTTTCCCTTTCAGATGTAGACAAAGCCATCGAACTGTTTCAGGCTTTGCTCGAAAGTGATCCATATCGTCTGGACAATGTGGATACATATTCTAATCTGCTATTTGTCAAGGAAATGAAAACAGAAATGGCACAATTAGCGCACAAGGCTGTTAGCATTAACAAATATCGACCAGAGACATGTTGTGTCATAGGTGAACTGGAAGCTCAATTATATTGAACCATATATAACATCGTCCTTCGTCCTCACTAGGCAATTACTATAGCATACGTTGTGATCATCACGTGGCCATTTCCTACTTCCAGCGCGCCTTAAAACTAAATCCTAAGTACTTGGCTGCCTGGACGTTGATGGGTCATGAGTTTATGGAGTTGAAGAACACAAGTGCGGCCATACAAAGTTACCGCAAGGCGGTCGAAGTCAATAAACGTGACTATCGCGCTTGGTATGGCCTGGGCCAAGCCTACGAAATCATAAAGATGCATTATTACAGTTTGTACTATTTTAAAATAGCCCATCAATTGCGACCGTATGATTCGCGTATGTTGGTTGCTTTGGGTGAAACCTATGAGAAGCTAGATAAATGTGAGAACTCGGTCAAGTGCTATTGGAAAGCCTGCGATGTGGGCGATATAGAAGGTATAGCTATGTACAAATTGGCCAGTCTGCACGAGAAATTAGGTGACAATGAGACGGCCGTTCACTGTTATATTATGTACTGCGAGGACGAACGGGCAGCAACGGATAAGCAAAGCCTCTACCAGGGCTTTATGACGCTGGCCAACTACTACGAGAAAAAGGGCGACTTTGAGCGAGCCGCATATTATGCTTACAAGTGCCTAGACTCGGATGATGTAAGTGAAATAATAAACAACTCTCCCGATATATATGAAATATTCCGATTTTCAGCGCAAAACGGAGGCTAAAGCTCTGCTGAAGACTATCGATTACCGCCGAAGTGCTGAATGTCAAAAGAAAAAATCCACGACGGTAGCAACTACGGCAGAGACGAGTTCCGAAGATGAAATGGAATGGGAGCAGCTCGATGTGCGTGTGCGTGTACCATTTACATCCATCGCTGATGCGGGTAAAGCAATGGCGACAAGCACAGCAGCAGCCAGCAGCGGTTCCAGTTCCACCACAACAGGCGCATCTACCTCAACCGCCGCGCGACGATTGCGTTCAGTGCCAGAGCGCGTGCGTCGCGCTCAGTCCAATCAGCGAAGTCAGGCAGGTCCGACAGCACACAGTACGGTAACGACAGCAGCGACAACCAGAATATCTACGATAAGCGAGGAAACGACTGGTGGCAGCGCAGCGACGGTAACGGAAACCGCTGAGGCTGGAGCGCCTGCGATAGCGACGTCTGAGTCAAATGCCACACAGGATGGCAGTTCGATGGACATATCTAGCGTGTCCATTGATTGAACACATGCAGACATGATTTCTTTCTGTTGTGTAATAAAGTTGTGAATAAAATTGAAATTTATTTAATGGATGAAATGACTACTTATTGTATGTTCCATTTTCCTTAACCAAAACCAAATTCCGATAGGCGATTTCCAAATCAATCAATGAACCATTGATTAGCTTATAGTTAAACAATGCCTGCAATCCCTTATAAGATGAAATTCTAGTCTAATTCCCATATCATCGAGTTCTTACAGAGCTCGCCGGATGCAGACATGCAGAGCCAGGTTGAAGCAGACCAGCAGCATCAGCAGAAATACACCCAGGACGAACAGATCGAATTGGAAAAAGTCTCCGGACATGTCGAAATCCTTGAGAAACTGTTCGGCGGATTTGTAATAACAGAACTCCTGCTGACACGGTAAGTCACCGCGTTGATAGCCGTAAATGGAACGCATCAGACCCTCGAAGATGTACCGAAAGAAGGAGACATCACAAATCGGCCGCAGAAACCACGACAATTCGCGCATGCGTATAAAAAATCCAGAGAAGAGCAGGAACGGAATGGACGCTGTGGGCACAATGAAGATGGCCATCTGCATGGACAAGAGTGTGCCACCGATGACGCCTATAAAGTGAGAAATGAATGCGGTCATCACACAGATGCTCCAGCACATCGCGAATCGCATGAGCTCCGGCGGCTGGCCAGTCATGAAAAAGCCAATGCCAATGAAGAAGGTGGGGCACAGCAGTTGAAGTGGCAAATCCGCCAGCACCTTCGATATATAGTATGCGGAGAGCGAGTACCAACCATTGTAGTATTCCCGAATGAAAACGGGAGCATCCTGCATGCAAAGCAATATTGAGGGCATAACATTCCCGGCGAATACAAACAAGATGATGAAGAAGATGCAGGACACGTTGCTAAGTAGATTGGCGGCATCGTTGCCAATCTGCCAATAGACCATGCCCAAGAGCAGAGCGATCAGGATATGCATCAGCAGGCGCATCTGCACGGCAATCTGGCGACGATCGAGACCGTTACATACAAGGATACAAGGACAATTACACATTATGGATTGGCATCTTACCCCATTCCGGGAAATGCAACGCAGATGTCGCCGCATAAGTATGCTCAGTTGATACCAGAAGCCCACCTGCTCCTTGGGTCGTAGGGCCTGATTCGGTATGGTGCACTCGGACAGCTCAATGAACGCTGCTGTGATTAAATGGGGGTGGGCAAGGAAAAGAGAGAGAAAGAGAGATAGAGCAGTGGGAAAATGTGGAAGAGTGGCATGCAAGTTGGTACAGGAAACGGAAGCAACAGTCAAAGCGCAAGCGGATGTGAATATAGAAGCGAAAGCAATTGGAGATCAGCAAACGTCATCCAGTTGAAGCGCAACCAAGGCGCAACTTACTCTGCTCATCCGCCGGGCCACTGCAAAGGTTTTGCAGGCCATCGTACTTGGCTTTGTTCTGTTCGATCAGTGACGCACAGCGCTGGCTGGAGGACTCGCTGCCCACCTCGAGCACTAAATGGGGGAAGGCATTGAGATGGTATTTCTTTTGGGAATATTTGATCCTCACCAAAGTCTCCTGGATTGTAGTACTGTGGACAGCTGAAGCCAGCCGCTCGAAAGCTGTCCAGCATCTCGGATTGAGCGCCCGCAAAGAGCATCTCGCCATGCGCCAGCACCAGGATATCGTCGAACAGCTGCATCAGCCGTGAGCTGGGCTGGTGCACCACGCACACCATAATCCGGCCACTGTGAGCGAGCTTCTGCAAATAACACATTACCTGATAGCTGGCCACACTGTCCAGCCCGCTCGTGGGCTCGTCGAAGAACATGATCGGCGGATTGGTAACGAGCTCAATGCCAATGGAGAGGCGCTTGTGCTCTCCGCCAGAAATGTCACGGACCAGCGTGTGTCGGCAGGAGTGCAGATTAAGTACCTCAACGATTTCGTCCAGCTGAAAGGAATAAGCGTTTGCCCGATGAGAGGCGTCAGGATAGATCATCGAATTTCCTTCACTCACGATTTGTTCCTTCTGTTGAGTTGTTGTGCCCGTTGGCAGCTTGAGATCCGCTGAAACCCTCAGCGTTTCCTGCACCGTGAGCAAGGAGAGCATCACAAAGTTTTGGGCTATATACGAGGACATTTTGCGAAAGGCGAGCAGATCCCGCGGCTGTCCATTAAGAAGGAACTGGCCCGAAACGCCCTTAACTCTATATTGTAGAGAAGGCTAGAATACCCAGTGGAGGAGAGCTCCTTCTAGCCGTACTCACTTGAATCCGGCCAGGACATTCAGCAGCGTGGATTTGCCCGCACCGGAGGGACCCAGAATTGCAGTCAGACGACCCGCTCGAAAGGCCCCGCAAGTCTCGTGCAGTATTTGGCTCTTGATCTGGCTGTCACCCTTCACCTTGTAGCACACCTGGCGGAAGACCAGCTCCAGTGGGTGCCTCTTCTCTGTACCGTTCGGCACACTGGCTGCCAGATTATCAACCATTCTCAGTGCTACGATATTAAGCGCCTCAGATGTAAAGGCGTCGCTAGACACTGCTCAACTGATCGCAACGAAATTCCGTTTGCCGAATGCGCTTATCGGTTTGCACTCTCTCTCCCGGTTGATTGCGGAGTTCAAGTGCCTGCATTTGTTATCAACATTGTCAGCGGGCCGAACGGGTAATCCGAATTCGGTTAAAGCAAATTTATTGCAATCTTATCTGAAATCGACTGTGCTCGAATAGAAGCTGGAATTTGTATATACATATTAATATTGGATTGATGATGGATAAATGCATGAAGGCATCATTTCGCGAAATGATAGAAAAACGAGGTAAATAAATAAGTTTACGTCCTTTGCCTTCCTTGATTTTGTTGCCCCACCTTAAGTCTTGAGTTCTCCTGACTGGACTGATTTAAGTCTGGCTAAGAGCAACTTGTTGAACTTCAACAGAATGCTCTTATATTCCTTGTGGATCTTCAATAAAGGGCCGCCTAAAAGTATGCCACAAAATATTTCGAAATGATGTTTTTATGGACTGCCTTTGTTTTGTTTGATATTCAATTAGTTTTTTTTTCAGCTCCGATCAATTCAAACGCGCAAATATAACTAATTCCCGATGAATTTAAAATAGGCTTTTAAATACTAGAATTACCTTGAATTAATATGGATTATTACAGTTGAGCGGAGACGCTTTCCCTTGAATCTGCTTATCAGTTGGCAGCTTGCACATGAAAGAATTTGCTTGCACCTCTATACATGTTCACAAACATATACATAAATATTTTCATAAATATATTCATAAATGTCTTCAGACAGCTGGAAAAACACAGGCTATTTCCATGGAAATTTAAATTGAAGGGCTGTCAGTCACACTCTCTGCGCACTAATCATCAATAAAATGTCGCGAATCGCATTAAAACAATTTGTAAACACGTTTAGATAGCCAAGATATATCTACACATATTATTACTCCAACAATTAATGAATTTTTTGTTCAATTAAAATTTCAGCATGCGTTCTTCCCTCGCCTCGATATGGTAACCGATCCGATCCGACTCAAGCGACGATCACTTTCCACTGAACCACACCAAGCACAACTGAATTCAATTGGCTTTTAGTTGTTGTGCCGGTTTCTGTTCACATTAATCAGTTTATGCAAGTCGAGCTTCAACATGTTTGATTCGCATTTGTATCAATTTGTTGGCTCCCAACCGGGTACGCAGCCTAGACAAACAGCTTCCGCGGCTGACAATACTGTGGGGCAAATGTGATTTGTTTTATTTATATCTATTTGGCATAAATGAAATTCAAACAAAATGATTAAAATTGTTTTATAAAATTCAATATTATTAACCATATGTAGTTCCTTTGAAAAATCTCTCTTGGAGTACAAAATATTTCAATCATAATATGGCCCTCCGAAAAAGCACACCCATTTTTTGAGCTTAATAAAATATGTACATGCACTTAAAACTAGGCAATTGTTGGTGATGGAGTCATTAATACGATGGTGAAAAATACAAGGTCTAAGCTAGAGGTATTTGTATGCGTACATATAATCATATATATTATATACAATCTTTCTATGGAATTGTGATATGTCAAGCATGTGTATGTGTGTATTTAAGGATGTATGTATATCACGATTTCTCCTTAGGCTAAACGCTGTTCAATTCTTTGGCACATGGATCACTCAATTAAATGCTAAAGAAATCATAAATATACCCGCAGCTGCATAAAACTCTAAATATTTATATATGTATATATATACTATATAAACAATAGCTCCATCAACTGTGAACGGAATGTGGCATCAGTTGGGACAACCCTGGCATCGAATCACCGTATCATCTGAACAGACGCAGTCTAAAGGACATAATATAGAAGGCCACGATCCGCAGCATTATGAGTACGCCCAGCATAAAGAAGAAGGCCAGCTGATAGTTGGCACGCTGCATATCCAGATCCTTCAGTATGAACTTGGGCCGCGACAGATGACAATATATCTCGTTGCAGTCCAGACGCTCCCGGTCGTAGCCAAACAAGGACAGCATAGCACCATCCAGACTATATTTCAAAAACGAAATGTCGAAAACCCAACGCAAGTATATGGGCGCATCCTTCTCCTGCAGAAAGAAGCCACTGAATGCCAGAAACGGGCAGAGGAAGAATGGACCCAAAATCGCGCACAAATTGATATTGAGAGCTGCGCCCACCGCCAGTCCAATGCTCTGAGCCACCAGAGCTGTCATGAATACAATCAGGAAGAACATTCCGAAACGCCAGAGCTCCAGCGGCTGGTGTGTCATCAGATATGTTGGCACTATAAACAGAGAGCTGCAGATGATCTGTATGGGCAGATCCGCCAGTGTGATGGCCACATAATATGAGCGCAGCGAGTACCAGCGATTGAAGTGCTCGCGCGACACTATCGGAAACTCCAGAGGAACTGCAATAGACAACAGCTTTAAGATAAATTCTTTCAACTACACTCAAATTCCTAGACTCACACTTAACAAGAATGCCAGAGAAAGCACAATACATAATGAACATGATCGTGTAGAAGACATAGCGGAAATTGTTCATAGAGTTGCTGGCGTCGTTACCAATCCCATAGTAGAGGAAGCCAATTAGCAAGCCGATGGCCAGATGGATGCCGAAGCGCATCGTAGTCAGCGAGTTGTCACGCCAGATGAGCAAAAAGGTGCGTAAAAGCAGTATGCCCAGCTGTCGATAGAAGGGCGTGGCGTAGACATTTTCACGCTTGCACAGATGTGCCGGGTCCAGCTCCAATGTGGGCATCGACATGGTTGTCTTAATTTTCTTCTTCTTCGGCTTGCCACAAGCGGCATCAGGCTTCCCGCCACCCGCATCCTCGTTAATGGGCGTCATCGGTTTGAAGTTGACGTTCGATCGATTGTTGGTGGTGTTCATAATGGGCACTGCCACAGAAGTAACCTCGCCGCTAGATACCATTTGTTCTGCAGATTGGAGTTGGGGCATAAAAAACTTTTCTTTCAGCTGGTTAGAATTGCTGCCATACCGAATTGCTTCATGACCACCTGCTGGGCCACCCGTTCCGTTTTGCTCTGCCTGAACTCATCGTTGCGGCCATTGTCCATGAGGGCTATCAGTCTATCCACCTGTCGCTCGTCCTCCGTGTCGTAGTCATTCGTGGCTATTTCCATTACTATAGGATAGGATATATTCAAATCGTTAATTCACCTTCCATAAACTTCCTTCACGCACTTACAATAATCCACAGGGTTGTAGGACTCAGGACAGTGTAGATTGGCGACGCTCAGAAAGGGCACCAGATGCTTTGCGCCGCCAGAATATATGCACTGACCGTCGGCAATGGCGTAGAGGTGATCGAACATGGAGAAGGTCAGAGCGCTGGGCTGATGGATCGTAAAGATCACATTTCGACCCTCAAGGGCCAGCTTCTTGAGCAGTGTTATCAACTGATTACACGTGGAGGTGTCTAGACCGCTGTGGGGCAGAGATTGCATAGAGTTTAGATAAAGTCTTTTTTCGCCAGGCCGATGGCTGTCTCTACGTACGAGGTGGGCTCATCCAGCACTAGCACGGGCGGATTGTTCACCAGCTCCAGGGCAATGGCCAGACGCTTGCGCTGTCCACCGCTTAGATTACCCGTTCGCGTATTCCTGCTCTCATACATCCCGATGGCCATCAGAATGCTAATCACGCGCTCCCGCTTGGCTGCCGCATTCATGCCTGGTCCGATCTTCAGGTTGGCCGCAAAATGCATCGCCTCCTTGACGGTTAAGAAAGCCTGCAGCGAGGTATCCTGCGTTATGAACGACACATTCGGCTTAAAGGCTTTCAAATCTCGTTCTTTTTCATTGATAAGAAAATCCCCCGTGAAGCCAGCATAGCTGTACGAAATAGATGTTATGGGAATTTGATGAGTTAACGATAGAAAATCGGGTCAAGTATGGGGTTACATTACGTATAGCCAGAGAGTATATTGAGCAGCGTGCTCTTGCCGGCACCAGAAGGTCCTGCGATCGCGTTCAGCTCGCCGGAACGAAAGTACCCCGACAGACCCTTCAATATGTGCTTGGTCTCTGCAAGATAAGAGGGTTCAAAATTTTTTGGTCATAAATAATTTCGATGAATAATGGATGAAGTGAGCAATAAATATGGATGAATTTCTGATAGAGCAAACGACGACGTGAGCTTAGAGAACAACAATTTTAGTCACAGCTTTCTCACCTGATACAGCCCTCACCTAATCCATTCGGGGGGTTCAAAGGGCGCTACTCGACTCTAACAAAGATAATTTTACAATGTTTAGTGGAATTTTGGAGGTTCTCTTCCCGTTCCAGCCAACGAGCATTACTTTGTCGTATCAAAGATAATCTATCGATTAAACTAACCAACTGCTAATCGGCCAGAGACTCGGTGCGCTTAGGTCTTATCAGAATGGGGTTTTAGTCTCGCGGCTAACCGCAAATCTTATCTCAATTCGTTTTACGAGCCGCCCCGAGACAGGTGCTCTTCGATTTTCTGCCAGATGTTCTGTATATATATATATATACATTTGGTATATGGCCAGTGCTTAACGACTGCTAATTGCACAAAATAAACCCCAATGCAGGAAGAAACTAAGGCCCCTGACATGGCCTTGGGATTGACATTGCACTTGCAGTCGATCGATAGATGATAATGTCAGCTGCTATCATTCGAGTCTAGTATAAAGTTGCACTCACTCGTATACTATATACTCCACACATTTGCACATATATGTCTGTATAGGCGTAATCTACGGCTGATCCCGGCAATGGAGATTAGTGAAACTCATTCAATTTAGACCCTAGGCCTGCTTATCTCATTGCAAAAGTCTTGGAAACTACTCAGGTATGCCTTATAATTAACACAATTATGACATGGTCTTTAGAAGCATTTTAAGTTAAGAGCGTAGCGCTCTAAATGGACTTATCAGAACAATCGAAATCAGATATGTTTCCCCTGAAAACGATTTTCAGACTTTCCAAGAAGCTTTCGAGTAGGTTTGGGGGACAGGTGGGCATAGGATTGGTTAATCGATCGTGGAAGCCTAACAGAAGAGGATCTTCTATATCTGCTCCGTTAAACAGAAAGCCCGAATTTGGCCTTTCACTTCTTCCCACTCAACTTCCAATTACGGCGTACGTTATGATTCCTTTGATCTCGCGACTCGTACAGACTGTCATCAGATCAGACTTCAGTTCAGTCATAATAATTAAGTAAAAGTAATTATTTCAATAGGCAGCAGAAGAGCGAAATAATTGAGACATGCCAAGGGTCAGATTTAGAGCGTGATCAGAAGAGTGTGAAACGCGTTGGGAAAGTGTAGCAGGAAAACGCACTCGAGAAACAGCGAGAACAGCAATAACAATAAAAGCAATAATAAAGAAAAATCAAAACGTACGAAAGAGCATGCATAATACTTAATGGAGCTTAAGTGATATTAATTAAAACGCTTCCGACCTTTGGATTGTCTAAGATTGCTGAACAGGTCGGCTAATATAATGCAGGAATATCTATTAAGGAAGATGAATGGATGTACATATACATATATATATATGTATACTCTTCCTATAGCTCGACCTTGCTCCTTCATATGCTCATTCGTTCCGTTCCTGGATGGCTATTTACCTGATTTCATATTCATATTCCCCATGTGCACCGTGATTTATATTTAATTGCAGCTTTCTAGACATTCAGATAGATAAGCCCGCCAGATAAGTGGGGCCTCCATTTCGATTTGAGCCCCGAACTTCGTCGTCATATAATGAATTGACATGTGAGTCATTCCGCAGCGTGTCAAATGGAATTTTGGACAATTGGGTTAGTCGGGCGCGTGTCGTAAGATACTGGGACAATAGGCAGGAGGTACTCCCATGACTCAGTTGGCTATGTGTCACACTATATATCCTTATCTCTACAATCTGTTTTATTAGCCATCAATTCCATCATTATCATTTGCACTTAGAAGGAATGTTTTGGTTTTGTTTTCGAATGTTTGTTGTGTTTCGAATGGAAGACGGGTTCCCTTGATATGGCGAAGAATTGAGTTAATTAATGGAAAAATTATAAATGTACCCAGACGTATATAGGTATAGGTATATTATAGATATCTATCAATTTCAAGGGCTCAAGGGAAACTCGAGGTAAGTTTTAAGACAGTGTACTTGGGCATATATGTATATATATACAGTTCTGATATTATCTTGTAACTTGCTAATCTTATCGGTTTGGTCACATACTTAATAAGAAAAATATAATGTTTAGGCAAATATGGGATGGGCACACACACACACTCCCATAGCCTGTGTGAACACTTCAAATGGTTTATTTGGAAAACCCATAAAAGCTGTAAGTTTTCGACTGACCCGAATGACTCC
>JABVZY010000326.1:5544926-5567237 GCA_020883555.1 Drosophila nannoptera | reverse complement strand
CGTGTGACCCCTCGCAAGCCGTTTTTGTTTCTGTTTCGCCCCCCTGTTTACCCATCGGACCTCCCTTCGGGGCAAACATATTGCGAGTGTCGTGTGTTTCACTTATAAATCGGCTTAAAAAAAAGCATAGAAAAGCGGGTTGAGAAATGCATTCGCCTGTGTGACCTCCTGGCGGCAAAATGGGGGTCACGTACATTTTGCATTTGGCGTACGCATTTTACGCAGCTTGGACGAAATCTCCGTCCCGTATCGCTTTTCATGCCAAGTCAAGCCTCAACTGGGCTGCACTTATTTTTAACATCGTTAGTTGGCTTTGCCTTCATTTTTTTTTGCTTTTGTTGTTGTTGCCACTTGTTGGGCGTCACTCTCAGCTGCTGCTGAGATTTATGAAGTGGCAGATTTATCTGAAAAGCGGCCCCAACGAAGGCGAGCCCTGGCAGCTGTTGTTCAGCTTTCGGGCCACTCTCTGCAGAGATCGAGCTGGAGCTCGAGCTCTTCGACATTCAGAAGGTCAAGGAATTTTCCCACTTTGGCCATAGACAGCAATCCTCCAGCTGGGCAGGGCATTATGCAAAACGGAAACTCTAATAAGCGCTAATGAGGCCACTAAATGATTAGAACAATGCAGGAGAGGAGCGGGGAGTGTCGGGGGGTCGACTCTGCGGGGCTCCTGCTCGGCGAATTCGCTGATTTGGCTCTCTTTGGGCCAATTTATGGTAATGGGGCATGGCGCCTGGGGCGTGGCAGTTGCTCGGCATAACTGTACTTTTAATTATAATGAGCAGCCATATTAATTTTTTCATATTTTCATTTATTTTTCTCCCGCTTGTGTATTTTCAGCACGCAACAGCCCGCAAGACGACGTGGAACTCGTACCCTTGCCCACGGCTCCGTCGGAATCGAGCGATCCGAATTTCCGCGATTTTAAGGGCGTAATTGATACCGGCAGTCCGTTCCTGCAGCCCAATCCATTTACGCGTCATTCCATTTTCGATTTCGCCAAGGCTTTTGACGGTGAGTTTTGCCTCGGTTGTTGTTGTTGTTGCTGCTGTTGTTGCGGCTGTGCATTACGTTTTAATTACAATTTGATGTTAACAATTGCACCCCCAGCTGAGCATAATTACAGAGTGGGGCGTGCATTTAATGCACTTTTCATTGTTATGGCCATTACATGATGAGATCCTTTTATGACGAGAGAGAGAAAGAGAGGGAGAGAGAGATGGAGAGCTGATGTCCCTCAGAGACCGTTGCGAGTTCATATCCATCTGCTCTGCTCCTTAAGCCAGCCAATTAGTCTTCAAAATGCTGGGCCCGTTGCCCCGCCTCCCTCCACTGCCTGAAAAGTCGAGGAGAGAACTGAACTTGCGGGCTGTGGAAAAATGTAAACAATTTATCAAAATATTATGTCAAAAATGTTGTATGTGCTTGGGCAGGACAAAGTTTATGCCAAGGACTTGTCTTCGTGCCACTCCCGCTACATACTTACATATATTTATATTGATATACATGGGCCGGGTCAGAAAACTCCGTTTGACCATTAAAAGTGAAAAGTTTGAGCCTTCGGGCTGGACAGAAAGAAAACAAACAAAAGCCACAAAAATAGCGAAAGAGAGAAAAAGCATTTTATAAATGCTTCGCCCCGGCTCCGGCTCCGGCTCCGGCTCCGGCTCTTGGCCGACGACGACGACGAAGATGATGGCCAAAAAACTTCATAAATCTTGCGCTAACTAATACGCTGGCAAAAGTTCTTAAGCCAATGGCTCGTTTTATATGCAGCAAACTTTTATTTGGCATCAGCTTTGCAGATAACAACTGAATAACAACAAGAACAACACTGAGAGAAAATAGCGGACATTAAGTTAACTGCCACTCAGCACTGAGCGGAAGATCTATATATCGGTCGGTTCGGCTTGGTTCAAAGGTCAATTCTTATTAGAACTGTGCCAAGCCTTTGCCGTCCGCGGGCAGACTTTAAACTCATTAGAATTCAACAGGCGATTGAGTAGCCGCATGCCAAAGCCAGTCGAAGAATGCGGTCAAGAATTTATGGCAAGGTTGAGCGAGAGAATCGCGAATCGAGAATGGAGAGAATTGAGACGTGAGAAGGGCAACGGGCGGGCAAAGAGGATTAGTTAACCAGCAGACGGCGACACAGAAAACGATTCTCTTTTTACCGTTCGTTTATTTTCTTATTGTTTTTCCACCTCTCCTCCCTTCTCTTCTGTCTAGTGCGTCGGCGGATTAGGGAATTTAAACAGAAAAACGCATTAGCTAGGCAAAAGGCGTCTGCCGTCTGCCGTCTGCCGTCTGGGCGTCATCAAAGAGATGGCAGGCACGGCAGTCAAGTCGATTGCAGATGCCATTTTTGGCACTTTGCGGCACCTGCGCTAGTTCCCAGCGTACCGTTTCGTCTGCCTAGCTGCGTACCTATTTTACAGTGGCTTCCCCAGCTATTAACACACCTCGCAATGTAGGGTGATCCATGTATTTCCACTTTATCGATTCGGTTATCGAGTCAGATTGAATCGATCCCCCTTTCCCTTATGGACTTTCATCTTCTCTTTCAAAGGGGTATCACTTAGTCGATCATTGCACTGTCATTAAATTATGCCGCAGACAATAACATTCTTTATGCATTTCCATTTCGCAGATATCTTCCGCAGCTTCCACCCCTATTTTGGCCTATCCGGATCCAACTCCGATGAGGATGTCGCCGATACTCCAGCTGGCGCTCGCGACTCCACCGAGTCAAATACTCCCTTCGGCTTCCGTCTGCCATCGCTGGCCAACTCTAATGGCAACACCACTTCCACGGTTAAGGTAGGCCCCAATTAAGGTGTGACGGCAAGAATCGAAATCAATCTGAATATTGCGAACAGGTGGTCAATGGTCACAGGGTGGAGATCAATGAGACCGTCTACGGCGATTCGAACAGCCTGTTCAAGGTGCGTTTGTTCAACCTCCGTCCGCTGGAGAGCGGCGAGGAGGTCCTTGAGGGTGTTACCAGCAATCACGGTGACTTCAATCCGGTGAGTGCGCCCAGCACAGTGGCGCCGCCCCAGGACAACGGATCGTATGATCGCAAGGATGAGGATGATCGCCGTGAGCCGCTCGAAGCTCCCTCGAAGGACAACGAGGTGCGCGACATCGATGAGCTCCAGGTATAAAAGCTTTTCAGCTAACAAAAAAAAAAAAAAAAGAACTCTAACCAGGAAATGTTTTGCGAATTATCTTGCCAATGAAAAAAGTCCAAAGCAAGGACTATTATTAATCAATTGCGCAGCGCTCTACTAACCATTCTATCAAATATATCTAAACATGTATATTGAGCCAATAATGTAAACTTTTAATGTACATAAACAAAAGCGAAGACGATTTCTAATATCTTTTCCAAATAAAGTTTTGCAAAAAACTAAGCTGCTTCATTGTATATATAGTATATGAAGCGTGTGTGTGTGTGTACGCGCACACGCTTTTCCTTTGCCTGCTTTTATCCTGCTTATTGATGAACTATAACAATATCTACTCTTAAGGCTGGGTTCTGGCTGTGCTTTACCTAATTTATTTCTAACAATTTTTCATTTTAATTTATATTTCTATTTTGCTTCTTTCTTCTTGGTAAGCGTTTGCATATATTTGATTTGTATTTTAAATTGTTAAAATTATGTTTGTCCTTTTTTATTGGCGAGGTCCTAATTAAGTTTTGTTTATTTGCCTGGTCAATAAGCTGTCAGCCGCCGCATTCATAAATATTTTATTAACACGACAAAATGGTTAATTGTACAATTAGATTTTGTACTTTTTGTAAATACACAGACCTCAAAATAGACACTATCGATAGATACTATCGATTACTTAAATGCAGTCCTAAAAGAATTTTAAAAAGGTTTTTAATTTTTTCTGTAGTCTGTTTTAAGCACTCGTACCGATAACTATCGAATGTAGATAGAGGACAGTTATCGCTCTTCTTCTTCATTGCCATTTGACTCTCTCTTATTGCAAAATAAATCAAGCATTTCGATTTCCAGTCACTGCATTCCATTTAATGGGTATCTACAAGCCCATACTATTCATCCTGAGTTCATTTAATAATTCTCTGCACACATATTTGAATTAGAGTTTTTATACAGTTTTTTTTTTATTATTGTGATATTGACTTCATTGCGTCTAAATTAATAATGTAAACAAATTATATGTTTTATCATGTGTCAACGGGCGGTGGCTAGGCCTGAAAGAGGTAAACAAATGAGATACCAATTCTAAATGTCGGGATTATAATTTATGCACAGATTAATTGCATAATTGAAATGCTTTTATTAATGCAATTTAATTGGCAATTTAAAGGGCAAGTTCCAAAGAATATTCAGATAGCTTTTCAATCGTGGAAAAATACTTTAACATGAATTTCCAAGAGCAAGCATTAGTGAGCCATTAAATGCAAACTTGGGGCCCTTGCAACATCTTATCCCCCAATCTCTATCTACTTCTGTCCATCACTCAAAACGGGGCAGCTTAGAGTTCGTCTCAGCGTGCCTTATCATGTTGCCGTGCTTGCAACAATTTTCAGTTATAAATTGCATTTTTTCTCCTCCCTCCACCCCGCGCAACAATTGCACCTCTGCAACACGTTGCAGTTGTTGCAGCAATTTAACGGTACATGCATCATATATGCGGTTTTTCAAGTCCATTAATTACTTTTAGCCATAATAAAAATTAATTTATATTAAAAGTCATGTGCGCCATGAGCGCATAAATTCTTGTCTTGGCCGTCGTTCGCTATGCTCGCTGGTTAAGGCGAATGGGGCGTGACCACGCCCACGTTGTATTTATGAGAATTTATTGGATCGAATGCGAAGAGCACGCGACTTGCAAGCATTTTGCGTGTCGCCATTTTCAAAATGTTCTTTTTCCTGTTCGAAATACCTGTTTCAAGCAGCGATGGAGGGGCATATTGGCTTGGATATAGGCAGAGACAGAGGGGGAGAGAGAGGAGGAGAGGCTCACACACTTTAACTTCACTGAGAAGTGTAATTGAGAGCCAACCATGGGCCTCCTCTGGGCGAGTATTTCGCAGTTGGGCAAGCCCATTCCCGCTTATTGCATATTTTTGTATTTTTTATTTATTTTTTCCATAATGACATAAATCAACGTAAAATTAATAAATGACCATACAGAAAAAAAGAAGGGAAAATAGTATGCAATGTGCAATTATGAAGAGCTTTAAGGCAGAAGTGCGACATGTCAACATTTGCCAGACATGCACACAGCCATGCACACATGTGCAACAATGGAAAGCATGTGCGATTGAAGGTTGGTTTTTCCGCTGGAAAAACTATTGCACAAGTCGCACAATTTATGCAATTTATGCAGCTTTTATGTTGTCGTTGTTTTTTATTTTTTTTTCATTTTGTTTTTTTATTTTGTTTATTTCCATCTCTCGCGCGGATATTGAAAGCTGCGGTTTTTGGCACCCCAAACTCTGCTCATGCATTTATTTGGCATATATGGAAAATGCATGACCATAAATATTAATATAGAGTAGACCTCCTCCCTCCCTCGCCATCTCTCTCTCTCTCCCCCTCCCTCTCTTCGTTGGGCTGTTTAAGCCGCTGGCGGAAATATTGCAAAATCGTTGAAGGCTGTTAAACAATTTGCCTGTCGCTTGGCCCGAGCTGCCAAATACTTGTGTATGCAATATTTTATTAATATTTTCCTATTAAAAAAATTGCACAAAATATAGCATATAGTATTTGTGCGTATGTATATATGTGTAGTTGTCTATATATAAACCGCATATATTGTCGAAAGCTCTTCATAACTTTGTAAAAATTACTCTGTGCATTCGCATTTCAATTTGTTATGAGTCGAGCTGGGAGCATGCGAGGGGAGGGGGTGCATGCTACAAAGTGTGCGTGAAATGACCAAAAAGTAACGCGAACTGGGAACTGCCTCGCAGCACCGAGAAAGCCATCAAATATGCAGCGTAAAAGAGAGCGTTAAACTGTGAACAAATTTTGATAGGAGGGAATCAGCAGGGAGGGGAAAGCAGCAGCATATAAAAATTGGCCAACACAGTGCAAAAGATCGTGGGATAAGGAAATGAATGAATTGAACAAATGTATAATTAGTTGGAATTGGGCGGAAGTTCTTAAGAAATTTGACTCAATCGCAGTAGAGCATTCAATACAGAGCGTATAAACGAGCATTTGCACTGCCTCGTGCGTCAGCCCGTTAGCTAATGAGACTCAAGCTAAAAACTTAAGTGATCGTCGCGAAAAATATAAATAAATTCAATTTGAGCGTTGCGACAGCTAATGCGCCATGCGAATTTCTGCGAATTTCTTCAATTGAGGAAGGCTGAAAATAGAAAAGATATTATATGCAATATATACTACTTGTACTATACTACTGAAGGTGTGGCTATTTTTGTGGACGCAGCTGTCATTGCAATAAATGAGTTTGTGACGTCACATCGTTAAGCCTACGACCGAGTGACCAACAAATCGCTTGAATGGCATGCCGGGGGCGCTTAGCTCTCCGCATGCTAATTCGTATTGCGACAAGGTGTATATAAATAGAATTCAGCGAAATTCTTATCGGACGAAGGTGAATCATGCGTGAGGCAATGCATAATAAGCAGAAATGTTAATGATTGATGGCAAGAGAGTGAGGGAGCGCGCGAGCGTATGAGAGAGTATCAGTCAACACTGACGTTAACAGACTGCAAAATCTGAACTTAACAGCAGGCTGTAAAGCTAGCACGGGTTAACAGCCTCTCTCGCGGAATGACTCAGCCGAGCCTAGCATTGCGATAGTCAGTCCATACTAACGTTAACAGACTGCAAAGTCTGAACTTAACAGCAGGCTGTAAAGCTTCGCTTGGGCTGAAGCACGGGTTAACAGCCTCTCGCGCAAGCATGAGTCAGCCGCGTCTAGCTTCCTATATAATGAATACAAGGCAAAGTCAATTAACGTTAACAGAGTGCAAAATCTGAACTTAACAGCAGGCTGTAAAGCTAACACGGGTTAACAGCCCCTCTCGCAAGCATGACTCAGCCGAGCCTAGCATCTTATTTGTTGTATAAAAGGCAAAGCCTTGCTTAATATTGTTTTAGTTCGAAATTACTTTGCGGCTTAGCGGGAATAATCGAGTCGCTGTAAGAGTCATCTTCCAGAGCTGCATGTGTAGGAAACTATTCGCATAATTGGCAAACCTCGAAGTAATACAAAGCTTTTATTTCATTTATTTACATATATATGCACACTTAAACACACACCCACCCGCACACCTGCACTCAAACACACACCAACGTACTCCGATGCACCTGTCACTCATTAAACACAGAGCACCAAAACAAACGCAACTACAGCAACCAGCCCACTCGCCCCCGTAGAAGACGCCGAATTGGATACCCTCGCAGACGCCACAGACAACAAACAGACAGCGGCACTCATAATGGCCGATTCAGTGGCTGAAGTGGAGCAGCAGGCTGAGGACCTGCAAAAGGAGCAGGAGGAGGCGCAGGAGGAGGAGCAGCAGCAGGAGCAGCTGCAGCAGCTGGCCAGCGCTCAAGAAACCGACACAATGGCGCATAATGAGGAAGCGGAAATGCCGCTGCCAGACAGCGACAGTCATAATGCGACAGAGCCAGAGTCCTTGTCGGCCATTGAAAACTTTGACGATGCTGTGGACGCTGAGTTCGCCGTGCCACAGTCAGAACAGCTGTACAGGGAACGTGAAGAGTTGGAGTCCTCAGACGATGAGGATGAACGCGCGACGCCGGTAGAGATGAGCGAGACCTTCAGAGAAGAATGGGGTTCATTGGAATCTGATGCAGATGCCTCGGCGCCAGCTGATCCCAGCAATAATTTGAACAATCACATTGACATCTATGAGCAATTTGTGCCTGTAGATCTCTCCAATGATATTGCAGTTAACGATGTGGCCGCCGCCGATCCCGACTTTCCCTATAATCCCGATGCGGAGCTGATTGTGCTGAATGGACCCGGCCAAGTGATGCCCAAGTTTGAAAAGTTATCCTTGTCGCCGCAAATAAAGTAAACTGAGGGAGAAGGAGGGAGAGAGAGATAGCTTTGGTACCTAATCTTAAGTGTTCTAATTATGTAAGGATTCATTTTCATTGCACTTCAAAAATACTCGTCGAAATACCTTAAGAGATTCCGAATGATTGCCATTGTCTGCGGTAAATGTAATTTCGATAAGCTCAAATGTTATCGCCAATTTGTTGAAATACGCTTAAGAACGGAATAAGCTTGAAATAGGTCCATTTCAATGCAAGCTTTGGGACCGTATGTATTCATTATACCTATATCAAGTGTCTACCCTATGGTATTAAAATATTTATTGATTGATTAAAAGAAACATATAAATACAAATGTGGAATGTGAAATATTGCTTGGAAATATATAAAATTAGTTAGTTTGCATTCCTTGGCTGAGAAGATACTTCAAACTGAAGACTAAGTACGAAGCAAAAACAAAGAGAAATAGGAATTTGTGAACACTTTTATGTCTCGTCTTCCAATTGAAGCTCCCCATGGGTTCCAGCAACATCTGGATGTAACAGATGAAGTTCTGAAAGGCATTTGTATTAAGGGTATTCCCGCAGTTTACTCGCCTGCACTCACCTTACGGCTGGCCAATCTGCTCAAGGGCAATCCCACCTCCAATTCCATTCTGGACTGCACCCACCGCCAATGGGTGAGCTCAATGCGAAAGAGCCTTTGCCTCAGCTCTCGGCTGAGCAGCTCGATGCGGTTATTGCAAAGGCTCAGAACAAATATTTTCAGTAGAGGGGCAAAGGAACTTCCGATTCGCATGAGGAGCATGGAAGTGCTTATCGGCTTGTCTTGGCCCGCTTTCTCGAATATGCTTCTCACGTGTTCCAGTTGTTGCTTGAAGAGTATAAAAACGAGTGTCCCGGACACTTGTAGCCAGTGTTGGCTAACTCTGCGATGCACGCGATGGATTTGTCCGTAGATATTGTAGAATTCTATTAGCTGGCGCCGCGACCGCCAGCTCGGAAAGATTCCCCGCTCTGGATTCACACAATACGTCCCCAGGCTGGCCAACAGGGCAGCTAGCCAGGCCAGGAGCAGCAGCTGGTAGATGGAGTAGGAGCAGTAGAACACCTCAAATAACAGTATGTTAAGCGTATAGACCCAGGGCCGTTGCCAGCTGTAAAGCAGCTCCAATATTGTGAAGATGTATTGCATTTGAAAGCAGAAGAGTATGAAGGGCTTTGCCTTTAGGCCATTAAACTTCAAATGTATTTTTCTATTCAGTCTTAACAGCTGATTGGCAGTCAACTGACATGCTTTACTGTACTTGGAGCTGTGCGCCAGGCAGAACAGAAGCTGGAATTGCCTAAAGTTGATCAGATAAATTCCATAAGAGATATATGCCTCCAGGCCTTCGACATGTCTTGATACAGGTAATGTACATCCAATCAGCCAAAAAAAGAACAGGCCCAAAGGATTGTGAGGATCCATGCAGAGTATAAAAAACTTGATAATCCATTGCAGATTCCGAGAGGATGTGTCTCTTCGAAGCTTCTGAGACCGCGCGACGTACGTGAAGCGGCCGATTCTACCGCAGCGGCAGGCGAAATAAACCGTTTTACCGATTATCCGAATCGTTACCTCGAATAGGTACCGCTCCAGGCGCTCCATTGAGCGGGAATAGTTCAACTAGGTCGCCACTGGGAGTCGGTGAGCTGCCAGGTTCATAACATAATTTGCATAATTAAGGTTAATTATCAACGATTTGGGTATGGACCTGCCTCATTTATAGCATTTTCGTTCTTATATACTAGGTACACTGTTAAAAATTCAGTATAAGCTCTCACTTATGTACCGGTTTATATATGTGGTATATACTCTTACTGAAATGGTACAGCTGTTATCTTAAATCATCTTCGATATTCTCGGAAACATTTTGCAGCTTATACTGCAAATCCGACATTGAGTTGAGAAAGGCGATCCATAAAAACATCAAAAGGAACTCAATATTTAGGGTCTGTCCCTTGTGCCAAATGTGAACTCTGATCGGCGACAGCTTCTGCTGCATTTGGAAGCAGGAGAACTGAAAATAGACCAAGCTGTTAGCCGATCCACCTTATCGATTAATGTGTCTATCGACTTACCTTACAGACAGACTGTTTGCGCTGTGGGTTTCCCTGCAGCTCAATGAAGTACATTTGCTGGCTTATCCGCTTGGTCAGGCTCTCGAGGATATCGTTGCAAATGCCGAGAAGAAGCACCTTGACCAAGGGAGCCATACATTTACCCATATGGTAGGCAAGAAAATATTTCCACTTGTCCGATGCGCTCTTCTTGCCGTATATCACATCGTACAGCTCTTCGGCAATGTCTGTGGACAACAGGGGGATGCACGAAAAGAGGCATCCGGATATCTTCAGCCAGTGTTGGCTAACCAGATCGTGAACAGCACATATGCGAAAGTAGAGCCTGAATAGGGCAGCCGAATACTTGCAGGAGGTGAATGATGCGAGTAGCACGTGATGCCAGGCGATTAAAAGCAGTAGATAAAGAAAGTACGTCCAATAGAGAAGTTCAAATAATATTATAAGGTACAGGAAAATATAGACTATGGTAGTTTGCTGGACATTATTCACAACTTGAATGATGGTCAGAAGAAACTCGAGCAGAGATATGATGAGTATATTGTACTCAATCACGAAATGCTCCTTCTTGAAAGTTGACACCACCTCGTTATGTAATTCGAATATCCTGTTAATTAAGGACACGTATGATGCACTTTCTTTGAAGCTGTGCAGCAGTAATACAATTTTCAAATACTGCCAGTTGGTGCTGCAGAAGATAATAATCTCCAGATAGTAATTGTATCCAGCTTTATTGCTCGAAAGGTTCCCAAAAAGGTGACATGTTAAAACGGCTGCCAAATAAAAATAGTTGATATAGTTTAAAAGTATTAAAAATACTTTAATGGACCAAGTGAGGTATTTGTGAGCTGCTGCATAGCGGCAGCTAAAAACTCTTTCCGTTTCCGGATTGTACTTGAAGAATCCAAAGGCACACAAAAAGTAGATTAAATAGATTGTTCGACTTAAGAAACGGATCAAGGAATGAAATGTTAACACTTCCATTTCCACTGTATTCTGATCTTCGTGATGTTCGCGAGGGAACTGAACAGGGCTAGTCGATGGCCAACTATTGTTTGGCAATAATTATGTCGTCATTGCATGCTATGCTCAGAGCCTCACACTTATAACATATAAAAAATACGCTTGACTTAATATCTCTTTACTGTTAATGAGTTGTCAGTTTAATTAATGGTTAACTTATGGCCAGTTAATTACGCATTATCCTTTCGGCCTGTTCCATACAGCTTTTTTATTTTCACTTTGAATATCAACGGGCACTAAGCTGATTAATGAATTGCTTTTATGCTGGCGCAATTGAAATTCGCCTTTAACATTGGTCTCTGTTAACGCAGAGTCCGTTGCGATGCGCTTCTGTTAAGTTCAACATTTAACAGACTCTGTTAGTTAACAGAGCAGATGGGCAGAATGGGGTTCATTGGAAGCTGATGCAGATGCCTCGGCGCCAGCTGATCCCAGCAATAATTTGAACAATCACATTGACATCTATGAGCAATTTGTGCCTGTAGATCTCTCCAATGATATTGCAGTTAACTATGTGGCCGCCGCCGATCCCGACTTTCCCTATAATCCCGATGCGGAGCTGATTGTGCTGAACGGACCTGGCCAAGTGATGCCCAAATTTGAAAAGTTATCCTTGTCGCCGCAAATAAAGTAAACTGAAAACGGGAGAGGGAGGGAGAGAGAGAGATAGCTTTGGTACCTAATCTTAAGTGTTCTAATTATGTAAGGATTCATTTTCATTGCACTTCAAAAATACTCGTCGAAATACCTTAAGAGATTCCGAATTATTGCCATTGTCTGCGGTAAATGTAATTTCGATAAGCTCAAATGTTATCGCCAATTTGTTGAAATACGCTTAAGAACGGAATAAGCTTGAAATAGGTCCATTTCAATGCAAGCTTTGGGACCGTATGTATACCATAAACCTATATCAAGTGTCTACCCTATGGTATTAAAATATTTATTGATTGATTAAAAGAAACATATAAATACAAATGTGGAATGTGAAATATTGCTTGGAAATATATAAAATTAGTTAGATTGCATTCCTTGGCTGAGAAGATACTTCATGCTTAAGACTAAGTACGAAGCAAAAACAAAGAGAAATAGGAATTTGTCAACACTTTTATGTCTCGTCTTCCAATTGAAGCTCCCCATGGGTTCCAGCAACATCTGGATGTAACAGTTGAAGTTCTGAAAGGCATTTGTATTAAGGGTATTCCCGCAGTTTACTTGCCTGCACTCACCTTACGGCTGGCCAATCTGCTCAAGGGCAATCCCACAGCTAATTCCATTCTGGACTGCACCCACCGCCAATGGGTGAGCTCAATGCGAAAGAGCCTTTGCCTCAGCTCTCGGCTGAGCAGCTCGATGCGGTTATTGCAAAGGCTCAGAACAAATATTTTCAGTAGAGGGGCAAAGGAACTTCCGATTCGCATGAGGAGCATGGAAGTGCTTATCGGCTTGTCTTGGCCCGCTTTCTCGAATATGCTCCTCACGTGCTCCAGTTGTTGCTTGAAGAGTATAAAAACGAGTGTCCCGGACACCTGTAGCCAGTGTTGGCTAACTCTGCGATGAACGCGATGGATTTGTTCGTAGATATTGTGGAATTCTATTAGCTGGCGCCGCGACCGCCAGCTCGGAAAGATTCCCCGCTCTGGATTCACACAATACGTCCCCAGGCTGGCCAACAGGGCACCTAGCCAGGCCAGGAGCAGCAGCTGGTAGATGAAGTAGGAGCAGTAGAACACCTCAAATAACAGTATGTTAAGCGTATAGACCCAGGGCCGTTGCCAGCTGTAAAGCAGCTCCAATATTGTGAAGATGTATTGCATTTGAAAGCAGAAGAGTATGAAGGGCTTTGCCTTTAGGCCAATAAACTTCAAATGCATTTTTCTATTCAGTCTCAACAGCTGATTGGCAGTCAACTGACATGCTTTACTGTACTTGGAGCTGTGCGCCAGGCAAAACAGAAGCTGGAATTGCCTAAAGTTGATCAGATAAATTCCATAAGAGATATATGCCTCCAGGCCTTCGACATGTCTTGATACAGGTAATGTACATCCAATCAGCCAAAAAAAGAACAGGCCCAAAGGATTGTGAGGATCCATGCAGAGTATAAAAAACTTGATAATCCATTGCAGATTCCGAGAGGATGTGTCTCTTCGAAGCTTCTGAGACCGCGCGACGTACGTGAAGCGACCGATTCTACAGCAGCGGCAGGCGAAATAAACCGTTTTACCGATTATCCGAATCGCGACCTCGAATAGGTACCGCTCCAGGCGCTCCATTGAGCGGGAATAGTTCAATTGGTACGGCAGTGGGAGTCGTTCAGCTGCCAGGCTCATAACATAATTTGCATAATTAAGGTTAATTATCAACGATTTGGGTATGGACCTGCCTCATTTATAGCCTTTTCGTTCTTACATACTAAATACACTGTTAAAAATATTACATATACTCTTACTTATGTACCGGTATATATATGTGGTATATACTCTTACTTAAATGTTATAGCTGTTATCTTAAATCATCTTCGATATTCTCGGAAGCATTTTGCAGCTTATACTGCAGATTCGACATCGAATTGAGAAAGGCGATCCACAGAAACATCAAAAGGAACTCAATATTTAGGGTCTGTCCCTTGTGCCAAATGTGAACTCTGATCGGCGACAGTCTCTGCTGCATTTGGAAGCAGGAGAACTGGAAATAGACCAAGCTGTTAACCGATCCACCTTATCGATTAATGTGTCTATCGACTTACCTTACAGACAGACTGTTTGCGCTGTGGGTTTCCCTGCAGCTCAATGAAGTACATTTGCTGGCTTATCCGCTTGGTCAGGCTCTCGAGGATATTGTTGCATATGCCGAGAAGAAACACCTTGATCAATGGAGCTATACATTTGCCCATATGGTGGGCAAGAAAATACATCCACTTGTCCAATGCGCTCTTCTTGCCGTATATCACATCGTACAGCTCTTCGGCAATGTCCGTGGACAACAGGGGGATGCACGAAAAGAGGCATCCGGATATCTTCAGCCAGTGTTGGCTAACCAGATCGTGAACAGCACATATGCGAAAGTAGAGCCTGAATAGGGCAGCCGAATACTTGCAGGAGCTGAATGATGCGAGCAGCACGTGATGCCAGGCGATTAAAAGCAGTAGATAAAGAAAGTACGTCCAGTAGAGAAGTTCAAATAATATTATAAGGTACAGGAAAATATAGACTATGGTCTTTTGCTGGATATTATTCACAACTTGAATGATGGTCAGAAGAAACTCGAAGAGGGATATGATGAGTATATTGTACTCAATCACCAAATGCTCCTTCTTGAAAGTTGACACCACCTCGTTATGTAATTCGAATATCCTGTTAATTAAGGACACGTATGATGCACTTTCTTTGAAGCTGTGCAGCAGTAATAAAATTTTCAAATACTGCCAGTTGGTGCTGCAGAGGATAATAATCACCATATAGTAATGGTATCCAGCTCTATTGCTCGAAAAGTTCCCAAAAAGGTGACATGTTAAGAAGGTTGCCAAATAAATATAGTTGATATAGTTTAAAAGTATTAAAAATACTTTAATGGACCAAGTGAGGTATTTGTGAGCTGCTGCATAGCGGCAGCTAAAAACTCTTTCCGTTTCCGGATTGTACTTGAAAAATCCAAAGGCACACAAAAAGTAGATTAAATAGATTGTTCGACTTAAGAAACGGATCAAGGAATGAAATGATAAAACTTCCATTTCCACCGTATTCTGATCTTCGTGATGTTCGCGAGGGAACTGAACAGGGCTAGTCGAAGGCCAACTATTGTTTGGCAATAATTATGTCGTCATTGCATGTTATGCTCAGAGCCTCACACTTTTGTTAAGTGCTTGTGGGGAAGGGGTGATAGTGTCGTTATGCTGACATATAAAAAATACGCTTGATTTAATATCTCTTTACTGTTAATGAGTTGTCCGTTTAATTAATGGTTAACTTATGGCCAGTTAATTACGCATTATCCTTTCGGCCTGTTGCATACAGCTTTTTTATTTTCATTTTGAATATCAACGGGCACTAAGCTGATTAATGAATTGCTTTTATGCTGGCGCAATTGAAATTCGCCTTTAACATAGGTCTCTGTTAACGCAGAGTCCGTTGCGATGCGCTTCTGTTAACAGACTCTGTTAGTTAACAGAGCAGATGGGCAGCCTGCGAGCATTAAGTGGGCAACAAAACAGAAACGTGCAAAGCGAACCGGTAAAATACAGTTATACAACGAAGCCGAAGTGTACACAATGAAATGCATGTGATGAATCGATGCGTGTGCATAGGCGGAATGTAAGTAAACACACGCAATTCAACAGAATTGATATCTTTAAAGTAGTGTTGATTTATGCCGTAATTTTTGCCTTTTCCATTTTATGTTTACCTGTTTTCATATTTACGCGTCAATTTCATTTCGCTTTCGCCTGTATGCAGGCACTTTACGAATATTTCCATGCCCTACATGCATCGCAATGGCGGGTATATCGCTTTCAAGAGAACCCAAAAAATAAGTAAAAATATCTTTGCATAAATAATTGTACACTTATATACCGATATGGGAATAATTTTCTAGTCGAATTGCAAAGAAAAAGTGGCCCGCATATATGTAGCTGTACAGCTGGAGAGGGAAAGAGTAGGAGAGAGCCACTGCAACTGGCTTGGTGTCAGCTGCCGAATGCCATCATCATCTTCATATTTATCATTGCAATGATCATCGCGGGAACATTCAACAAAATGTTGTGTACATGCACAACGCATAAAGGTAAGTAATTATGGCGTTGCCACCCCGCTATGGCGCTATCCTGTGGCAATTGGCGCCTTTTCAAGTGGCAATTGACGGCAGCGGCAGCGCTGCCAACGCCAGTGCGTCGGCTTCAGTTTTCTGTTCGCTTCAGTGTTTTCATAACGGCCGCGGTAGCGCCAAGAGGGAGCGGCAGCTGAATTGAATTTTGTATTTGTATTTGCGAAAGTGGAGTAATGGCCGCATATGTCTGATAAAATAGTTAAATGAGATATGCGAACAGATCAAATTCAACACATTGAAAGTTTTGGCTAGGTCGAACAACAGTTGAAGCATCTGTTGTATTAACAGATTCATGTTAAAGGGTTTTCTGTTAACCTAACATGGTTCGATGCTTAAGGTGAAGACCTGTATTAACAGATTCATGTTATTGGCATTGCTGTTAACCTAACCTGGCTCGATGCTTAGGGTGAAGTCCTATTTGATGAGTTTGTTTTCAAAGTAGACACATTTTAATTTATCATCTCTTGCATGCATTTTCGTTGCTTATTTACATTATTTACCCAACTTTGTCCACTTGCCCTGCATCGTTTGTAGTTTTAGCGCACATGTTCCTTGCCACACGTATACCGCAACCGCAACACGGTGGCTGCAACTGTTGGAGCCGACACCCAGCCAACTACACCCGGTTGCCCCTAATGACGTGCCCTTGCCTTGGCCAAAAGACGGTCTGCACCCCGTGGGGTCCAACTAAATATATATTAGGTGGCAACGCTTCGTTGATCCGGCCCGTTGTTTGCCGCGTTGCGGCCGACGACCAGAAGGACACACTAAAGATTTCACAACGATTAGCTGCTCTGGTCTTTGTGGCTTTCTCGCTTGGCTACAGCTCAGATTTCGAACGATACCCAAAAATATTCAAGCTTAAACTATTATTAAATTAAACATGTATTTCAATCGGTTTGCGCATTAATTATCCTTCTTGGCCTGCTCTTCCACGCGCTTCAATATGGCATCCATATTGGTAACGAGCTGTTCCAATATCTCCTCCAGCAGCGCGACGCGGTTGGTCAGGCTTAAGGGAAGGCAGCCGAGTTACCGAATAGATATGTTGGAATATATATATGATATACGCACCGATAAAGGTCCTTGTTTTCCACCGATTTGGGTACATCCTCGAAGTAGTGTGCCCTGCAAGAAAGTAAGTTTTAAATCAATTTTCAAATGCTACTCATAGAATGGGAATTTTGTGATTACTCGGCTCCCGTCATATTTTTAGCGTTCTCCTCCTTTTGGAAGCGACTTGCGGCAATCGCAACTTCTGATACAGTTGCCGCGATCGGCTGCTCAGCTGGACGATTACGCTTCTTTCTGCCGCAGTGTCTGATAAGTAAGTAAAAAGATTTTAGTTTCTTATAGCAATAGGAGCCCAGCTGGCTGCGTCCTTCTGTTATCTCGCTCTTCACGGCACTATAGGTCTCCAATATGATGGCCAGGAACATATTCTACAGGAGAGACAACAACGACGATCAGTCGAATTCGTATTATTCAATCTATATATAAAGTATTACCAGCAAAATGAAGAAGACCAAGAGAATGTAAGTGAGAAAGTAAATGGGTCCCAGCACCCGATTAGCCTCCTCAATGAGATTGTATTGAAAGTCGCCAAGGATCATGCGTATCATGGTCAGAATGGATGACACAAAGGTAGAAAAATCTGGATGCTTGGTGCCGAATAGAAGTAAACCCAACTGGGCATAGGCAAGAAACACAATGGAAAACATTAGACTGAAGCCAGCCAGATCCTTGGCACACTGAATGATTGATTAAAATTAATAGAAGCTAGTAGGAACGGGGAACCTTAGAGGCTTACGCGTCGCAAAGTGGTTGTAAACTGGACTAGAGTCTTATTGAAACTGATGAACTTGAAGATCTTGATCCAGACTAAAAACGACAATACTGCCATTAAGTCCACATAGAGAAGATTACAAAATCCTAAAGTATCCAAGCTTAGATGGGAATCTTCAGTCTGAATTTTGTGCGTCAATTGACTGACCTTGACCGTATGCCAAATGTTATAGCCCAGTGCAAGATAACACATCTATAATCCAAATAATTTAATTAGTTAGCATATATACTATTGATTGCAGTTTTAGACTTACAATTATTATAGTCATGTCGAGGATATTGAAAAGGGATTTTAAGTGATGCAACATGCCGTATTTATATATTTCGACTATTTCGTAAATATTATAATAGAGAACCATGATATACCAGAATATATAAACACTGGCCATGGCCAATTGTTTGTCGGTTATGAACGAGAAGTACTTGATTGTCTTCAGTTCGACTTGTGGTAGGATTCCACCGGTTGGCGGTATTTCTGCTATAAATCTGTAATAAAGAGAGATAGAAACTATTCTCCTCCTTTTCGCCCCGCCGCTCAACTCACTTGGCGCTTTGGAATATATCGGTATTCTCGTTGAATAGACTAAACTCGATCAGACAGAGACGTGAGCCACGATCCAGCCATTGTGTATCGACGAGCCGGCGTATGATAGCTACATTTTCTTCTTTATTAAAGGTTAAGTCCATAGTGTAGCTTCCGGTGGTATATTTGCCCAATTTCGTCCATACTGTAGTTGAGTCTAATTCCTTCATTGTTTTATACGGCGCGCCCTTGTGGGATTTCTGAACATCCTCAGCAGCATCGGAAAATTCAGCATAGCAGGAGTTAAAGTACTGTATGAACGCGTCATTCACATAACAGCTGTCTGGCCGTACACGGAATTGCCGTAGTCGTGGCGGTCCCAACATTAGATTCTCGTGTAAAAAAATTCTCTGTTCGACTGCCCCAGTTGAGAATCGGTTAGCCGCTTTTGGGAGCGTTTTATTCGTCTCCGTGATCAGTAGATCGCCATGGAAGGTGACCAAAAAATTAAAAATCACATAGTCCCAAAAGTCAGGAATTGTGAGCACCTTCTCAAATGAAATCATCACAGTCGACGATACAGGCAATTCTCGCGTGGTAAATAGCTTCTTTATCGTATCATTGAAATAGAACATGTAGGAATGACGTACGGAGAGAGCGACTAGTGGAAGTAGATAAATAAATACGAGTGTAACAGCGAACCATGTAAAGGAAGACAGAGAAGACAAGCTAGTTCCTAGCAATTAGGCAGCAGCTGTAAGAACTGTACTTATTAACAGTCCGCTGTTAAGCGAAAGCACCAAATGAGCAGTTTGCAGTATGTAGTAGCTGTTAAGTAGCATGAATTGGCAGCTGTTAAAGAGCGATTCGTATTATTAACAGTCCGCTGTTAAGCAGCAGCTCAAAGGGAGCAGCTCAAAGGGAATAACAGTGAGGCACGACTATTAAGAATCTGTTATGTTATCAACTCTCTATCTCTATGATGTTTTCAATGGTGTTTTCTACCCACCTAGACACGTTAAGATGAGAAAGGCAATAAAGATGGCGATTTCCACAAGGGCATCGCGCACTTCTTCGTCGGTGGTGTAACGAATTGTTGTGGCCTTGGCTCTCACATCCCGAGGTCTTGCGATTTCATCGGGTTCAGTTTGCGAATGTCCGATCGAGTCGCCTCTTTTCAATCTCCGTGAGAGCTTGGCCAAGCCCGATCTACGCAGTGGTTCATTTTCAGCTGTTGACTCTGGCGCCGTATATACATTGTTGTCGTCCTCGAGCATCACATGGTGATTGTCTATGGTTGAGCCATGCTGTGTTGTCGGCCGATGGCGCCTGTCATGTTTTTTGTACGGAGTTGGTGGTGCATCCCGATCAGACATTTTTAGTTCAGTTTAAATGATTTTCGCAAACATAACTAGTTTAAGATTTGGGAGCTAAATAGACGACTCTGACAGGACGTTTGAACAATGCTTGCTTGGATGGGGCCGGGGGTCAACACAAAAATGTTTGTGTGCGAGTGTGTTGTCATAAAAAATGGCAAGTGCAGCGAATATATGCACAGCAAGTGAATCCTTATGGCCAAACATATCCTGGCATTCGCCTTATACATATGCATATTTCATGCGTTAACGCCAACATTTGAATTTCAGCTGCTGCAGGGTCAGGGGGGCGAGCCATTGTATGATTTATGGCTCAGCAACTCCTTTGGGCTATCCGCGCCCAGTCGAGCTTCCCGGACACATAAGAAATGCATGTACAATAGCATAAGTGCGATAAGATGCTTCAACAAGGACTTGAGAAGTTCACCTCTTGCATGGCATAAAGGAAAATTGTAGTCTTATGTTTATATGATTTATTTGAAAATGAATTCCGTTGAATTACTTTAAAAATATTTCTAAAATTATCTTCACTAGACAGCTAATAAAACTTTAGATTAAAATGGTTTCTCTTACCATTTAGCAGTTAATGCGTAAAATTTATGCGATTTAAGTACACTTTAGTTGTATGTCCAAAATTTCAAATTGAATGACTCAACAAAAATTGTTTGCAACTATTCAGATATAAGATTATTAAATATTATATATATTTACGCTCCGATTTTTCCAAATTAAGGGTAGTCTAGAATTCGTAGTACCAAGAGCACAAGAAATCCATTTGTGGAACTATTAAAGCTAAGCTGCAAGGACTTTGCGACGACTCCCTTGGCTTTTCCGCGAAACGTAAGGCCATTTAGTTTTCATGAGGACTCTTTTCTATGCTCGTTACGAACGAAATTTCGAATGTTTGTGCAATAGAACTAAGACTATGTATATATATGTATATATATATATAGATTTAGATATAAATCTTTATAAATATGCTACAGCATTTGGCTGTTCTTGCTTTTGCTTTCCTTCAGCATGGAGCCATTTTGTTGCCTTTACTTCTAAGAACTACAGATTAATTTGCTAACAATTTGAATTTTGTTTGTTTTTCCAATGATTTTTCCCATTTGAATTTGTTGCTTAACTATTTGGCTTTGAAAATACTTTGGCGCCACAACGCAGCTTCAGTTTCATGTTGGTTTTCATTTATTCCTCGTTTTCCTCTTTGCTTTCTATTTGTATTTATTTGTTGTTGTAGTTTTCATCAGTTTTCCGTTTGCCAGCTTTCCGTTCTGCCAACCACATGAATATTGAATATAATGCACTAGAAATTGTTTTCAGCAAAAGTGATTTCAACAAAAGGATGCAACTTTTAAGCTACTTCTTTGGTTGGTTGTTTTTTGTGTGAATAAAGTTTTTTTTTTTTTGTTTTTTGTTGGTTTGTTGTTGCCCTTCGTTTGTGCATTTAAAGTATTCACGTTTTGTGCCCGACATTTTGCAAAATATTTTTGGTGTTCGCTTAAAATTACATACATTTTAATAATTGGTCCTTTGGTTTCGACAACTCCCACGCTAAAAGGCACAATATGGAACTACTCTATTGCTACGCTGCGTATCGGTCTAACGGTATTACTGTGTGTGTGTGTGTGTTCAGCCACGCCCATTGCCGTAGCTAGTAGGGCTTGCCCAGGTCCTTGGGCCGCTTCAGCTGCACCTTCAATCGCTTCGTGCCGATCTGAAAGCCATGCATGGCCTGTATGGCCGCATCCGCCGAGTGCCGATTGTCGTACGAGACGAAGCCAAAGCATTTCGATAAGTTCGTCTGCTTATCGATAAACACTTTGGCCGACAGCACATTGCCGAACGGCAGAAATGTCGACGCGAGATCGGTATCAATGAATTCCTGAGGTAGATGATAGATAAACAGATTGCTGCCATCGGGACCTGAAACACACATAGAGTCCTCGCTTTAGATGGTGTCCACTATAGTGGCAGTTCACTGTACTCACCCTCGATCTGTTTGCCTGCCACGCTCGCGGCGGCCGCCTGCAAGGCGCTGGCATTCAGCGTCTGCGCCGCCCCATAAGCCGCAGCTGCGGCACTTGCCCCATTGGACAGGCCGTTGAAGGTGCTGGTGCCGTAGGGATCGGCTGCGCTGGCGGGCCCTAAAAATGTATAATAACAAATTGTAAAATCTGCTTTGTCTACTGAAATTCAAATTCTTGTTTTTGGCGCTGCGCTATGTGAGAGAGGAAGAGAAACAGATGAGTATGCAGAGGTTGTTGTTGTTGCTGCTGCTGTTCAATACAATAACAAAGAACATATACGAAACACTGAGAACGGAGACTTCACACACAGCCATCGAAACGGTCCACACAATTCAAAAAAAAAAAAACAAAAATACATATATATATTTTGAGGCTGCTGATCTGTTGGCTTATCTCCCCGCATCCGCCCAATCCAAATATTGCAAGATTTTCCCTTGCCCCTTCTGTTGTTGTTATTGTTTTAGCTTCTATGCCGTCCACTGGCCGAGCATGATTAAATTTTGTGTATCCTTTTGTTGTGGCATAAAA
>JABVZY010000326.1:5261610-5274689 GCA_020883555.1 Drosophila nannoptera | reverse complement strand
CCACGTTACAATCCCTTAGTCATTTTCATATTTGGTTATCATGCTCTCTCAAGCTCTGTTGGACAATATTATTTATCTCGCGTGTAGGGTTGGGCATCTAACAAAGCCCACTTTTATAGCTTCACGAGTGCACAGATATATATATATATATATATATAGAAATGTATGTTTTAATACGCAACACATATATGGTTCATATCCTTTTTTTTTTACATAATGGACACGTGCGGGCCATGCTTTGCCGTTTTCAAATTGAATTTTTAAATTCCGCCAACATTGTCAGCCAAAGCTCGTTGTTGTTTTCGTGGCTTAAATGCGTTGTTTTCGGTCTTTGTTTTGTACGGTTCCATGTAGACATACGCAAAACCTCCCTCATACATATGTATATGTACGTGTGTCTGCGTACGTTAGAGTCAACTTTGTGGCGCCTGTCGGACGGCCTCTGGCTAGTGCAATTTTTGGCGCGTATGAAATTTGTAGGCGGCACATAGAAAATTGCAACATCAATTCAACAAAATAAAACCAGAAGAATAGGCCAAGATTTATTGTGAAATGTGGCGGCCATATTGTGGTTAACAATGCGTTTGAAAAAGCCAGCGAAAATTAACTGCAATCCATTTTATTTTAATTGAATTTTTCAAAATGCAAAACAAAGCATTGCATACTTTTTAGCGCACACAAATATTTTATTTTAAACGAACCGAGTTTTTAAGCGCGTGAGGAATTGCATACTTTTGAGCGCGCGCAAAAAAAGAAGAGGTGGAGAACTGACCTCTCCAATCGTGACGGTTTGTCGCTGAAACAGAAACATTTTCATAAACTTAAATGCCAATTAAATAACATTAAATTGTGCGAGAAATGAGCACAGGGCAGACTTCACGCACGCACACAAGTGAAGAGGGAAGGCAGCCAGAGGACCCTGTCGAAGGGCTGTCAACATGACAAAGGGAAAAATTAAGCAGCTAAACAAGGTTTTATTGAGAAAGTGGGGGTAGGGTCAGAAGGGGGTGTGGGCCGATTTGGGGGAGAAAGGAAAACCAAACAAACAAAACCAGCCAATGAAGTGCACGACAACAGAAAGAGAGAGAGAGAGAGACCAAGGCCGCAAGCCAAACTGAATGCATAAGCCCTACGAACATGACACTGCGAGAATATATATACACCCACACACACACACACACAGTACATGCTCAACAGAAACATGCTTTGGTCTGGCACAACGACCGAAAAAAAAAAAACCAACACACAGAAGCCAAAACCAACAACATAATCTATGGGTTGTCAACAAAACGAAAAGAATAGGAAGGCGAGAGAAAAGCAGAGAATGAAAGAGAGAGAGAGAGAGCGAGCGAGAAACCATAAGCATCCGAAAAGAGTAAGACTCTGCTGGCCCCATAAACCCAGCACAGACCGAGAGCAAACAAATTAGTATGCAAGACGGGCAGCAGATTAGGACACCAAAGTTTTCGCGACATAAACGGACAACAGGCGAGCTGACGAGCTGGCTAACAGCAACAATGGCATTTGGCTTATGCACAAAAATGCCCGGCGCACACTCACACCCATACACACGCACACCCACACACACAGACATTCACATAAAAGACATATATTTCGAGTCGATTCCTTTGTGAGGGAGGCTTAGACGAAATAATGAAGTTGCTCAGCTGCTCGATCTGTTGCTTGTTTACATGGGCAGCCGCAGGACCATTGATAGAAAAGGTCCTTGTGAAAGCAATGAAGAGAATACCAACGAATTTTAATACACTTTAATCTATGTTTGTGGGAGTTCAATGACCTCTGCTGATTTTGAGTTAAAGGTTTTGTGTTATATTTAGAAAAGAGTAAACTAGGGGAAGGCTCTAGTCCTTGACTTGACTTTTTTTTGCCTCTTTTTATAGAGAATAAATACTTGAAAAAATTTTCAAAAAATTTAAATTTAAATATTTACTAGAAATTCCTAGATTAAAGTTCATATCACATCCATGCCAAATTCAGCTCCCTTCGAAGAGCACTTCGAAAGCAGCCATAAAACTTTAGAGAGTCTCTCTAATTCTGTCTTTAATTATCTGTGCACTCGAATCTAAGCATTTCCAATGTGTTTTTATGCGCACAGCTAATGAAGCATAAATCAAAAGCTGTCTTGGAAATTTCGCTCATCAAAACTGATATAAATTGCAATCAAACGAATTCAATGCGATTTTAGTTGATAAATAACTGTTGGGCCTGCAATGTGTTCCCACCAAATGACTGTAAATCATGTGCGTGCATGAGTGTATGTGTGTGTGTGGGTGTGTGTGAGTGTGTCGAGTATGTTTGCTGTTTTCCAGTTGAAATATATTGGATTGCGGCAAAAATATGCCAGTGAGAGCAAATAAATTTACCGACTAAATTATTTACGCACTAAACAAATGAATTTTGTTGCATATGAAATGATATAGAATAATTTGAATTAATTAAATTCTGAATGGGCCGGCACAAAGGCCGAACCATTTTCTTGAAGAGTCCAAAAATATCATGCACAAATATTTGGCAGCATTTCGAAAAGTAAGATAGTTTTTATTTAATCAAATAAATACTTACCCCAGAAAGGAAAAATATATGAAATATTTTTATTCAGAAGAGAAAATTCCGACAAAATAATATTTTCAGGAAAATGAAAAAAAAAAACAAAGCATTTTTGTTTGTAGTTTGTTTAAGGCTGAGCTTGAGCTTCCATCCTCTGCCGAGCCATAGCTCTGCTCAGAAAATTCGGTGTCAGCTCGAATGGAAGCCGCTCTTAAAAAACATAATTTATTAGTCCCAAATCCTTTCCCTCCCCCCACCCCCACCCCAGCCGCCATACGATTTGCGTTAGCGCTTAATCGCAACTTATGTGTATTTATTAAAGTTATGGCCAACACATACTTGCTGCCATATAATTTTCATATTTTCATACATTGTTTAACCTGCTCCGGCAGCCGCTTCCTGCGCTTTCCCCCGCGCCCTTCTCCTCTCTCTCTCTCTCTCTCTCACTCGCTGTCTTCTTCGCTCCTGCTGAGCGCTTCGACAACAATGTGTGTGCAGAACGTAAGTTTGCGTGCCAGCCGCATATAAATTAGACGCTTATAATATTCTGTTGGCATTTTTCAAATTTCCAGTTAGCAATTTGGTTGCTCCGTGTGTGCGAGTGTGTGCGTGTGTGTGTAGGTGAAAGAGTTCGTACGCCGTAAAGTATGCGGCTTACGTGCTCAAGGTTTTTCGCTCGTGCACCGCCAGGTACCACACTCACACACACACACACACACGCGGACATCCCGCCACCACCAAATGGAGAAGAAAAACAAAAAGCAATTATTAACATATTAATAAATTTTAGCATATCTGAAAGGCCATAATTTTGTGTAATTCTAGACGAGCACAGCTGGGCAACACCTCAAGGAAATTGGCCAAGAACAACAAACGCGAGCAGCACGCCAATTTGTGTTAGAAATTTCATTATAATGGCGCACTTCACCGATTAATAATAGCCCAATATAATCACTGTTGCACCTGAAATGAGCCCAAGCCCCGGCATTATCACAGCCGAAGCAGTCTTATCGGTATCAGCTGGCGTATACTCTCTCTGCAAGTTCATTGTGCCAGGCCAACAATCAGCGTGATGAGGGCAATTACCGTTAGAGTCGGGCCCAGATACAGCTGCCTGAAGCAGCTATTGCTCATATGGAACAAGCTTGAGGGAGCTGCAGGTAGGTTACGACTTGGACATGGTGGGCCAATCAGTTGGGGACTCATTCGATAACCTCGTCGATACTGGAGCGCCGATCATAACTTGCCCCTTGAGGCCGAGTGGAATGCCGAGGCTCGGCTCCACTGCGACATGCACGCCATGTTCCGTGGAATTGGGGTCCTGCAAGGCCCGTCGTATTTCGCCTATAGGTCTCATCTGTCATGTAGAAGTGCGGATGCGACATGTAAATGGGCCCGTTATAGGCGGCTGGTGGGAAATCTAGCACACCATTCAGTGGACACTCTCGTTTGGGGACACTGAAACAATCCGTATCCGGCGCCAGCTGTCCGTTGGCCCTGCACCGTGACATTCGCCAGGCTGCACAGATTTATGTAACGCGATGCATCTGACAAAAATATGGAAATGGTTTCGTGCCACCCGGCATCCACAGCTCGACCCTGCTGCCATTGACCTTGCCGGCTCATAGAAGGCCCTTACGGCCGTATGACCAATGAATGCAGCTGCTCCCCAAAGAGTCAATGAAGTAGTCATAGAAGCCATCGAAGAGCCACTGTCCAGCTGTGTGCCACCAGCCTGGCGATTCAGCGCAAAGTTCATAATCATGCCCAGCGGGAGACGCTATTCCCGCTCATAGCGGGCGGCCGTCTGTGCGGCAAGGATTAGCATAAATAAGAGCAAAGGCAGACGAGGATTATTTGCGAAAATGTATACAAAAAATAGTCAGAAGCAAAGGCAGAACTTGAAAGTCAAGCTGCGTATTCTTCTCCTTCAGACGTCTATTTTGCATCTGGGCCAGCCTTTGATCCACATCACGGAAAAGCCATTACCTCGATTGGTACCAGCCGAACATACTACACTTGGAAAGTGCGTTGTGACAATGATGTCGTCTAGACTGCCATTGGATTTCTCCGGCGCAAATTGCCAGACTCGCCTGCCGCAATAGGTGACCTTCGTGTGCTGCCACAGCAGGTCCTCCTTTTGCTTGTAGTCGCTGCAGGTAAGTAGGCGCCCAGATGCTCGAAATGCGGCTTCACCTTGGCATTATTCAAATGTTTTGGATTGCTCAAATTAAACAGATAGGTTGGGGCTGGGAGAAGGCGGGAGCAACTGAGACCAAGGAGGCCAATTTTTAGCAACTGAAGAGGCAGCTCAGGAGGCATAGAAAGAAGCTCTGTCTTCAGTTAATGCCTTCGTTTAGATTAATGCTTTGGGTAATTGTTGATTGGATCGATAGCCAACAAATTTAATCTGATTCCTTCAATGCAAAGCAATATTAAATCAGCTGACTCGATAGATAAGAAAACAAATATATTTTTCTAGTAAGAATAAAAAATGTTGCATACTTTTAGGCTGGGCGGAAAAACAATTCCAAGAGCATTTGAACGTCTGAGCAGATTAACTTTCCTTGTATGAAAATAATTTTAATTTAATTTACATATATCTACAAAAATTTGTAATTTAATTTAAATATATCTACAACAATTTTTAATTTAATTTTAATTTTATCAAAAATATTTAGTATAAAAAAATTTGGAAAATTCCACAAACAGATCACAATCGAAAAATCACTTGTTCTTGCCGAAAAAAATTAAAATGTAATTAAAGTACTTCAGCTCGTTGATAATTCCGGCACCTTCACTGACTCACTTGACTGGGTGGTGGGGGCGATAAGGGCAGCCCTATCGGCTGCTGGCTGCCCATACCACTTGCGTTTGACGGTCAGAAAAACGGCCACAATCAATAGGATGATGCCGAGGCAGAGGAAGCCGACGCCTGTGTAGCGCCCGATTGCAGGTAAATTGAGTGCGAGCTGTAAAGAAATGTCACGAATGGAATGTTGGAGCAATGTCGCTGTAAGAGAAAGGTTCATCTACCTTCAGTTCCGAGGCGAGCTCCTTGTTGATGGTGGCCGAGCTGCCAGTCGTAAAGAGCGGCGCATAGAAGCTGGGCACGTTCTTCACAATGCTGCGTAAGTTCGAGCAAATGCTTTAGAGAGCTGCTTGATAAGTGAATGTGTACCCAAGACTTACTCAATATCCGGGTCCGGTTGGATGTGCAGCGAGACCATGACGGAAGCCTTCACCTGCAGCGGCACGCCCAGCTTGCGCTCCATTATGATAAAGAAATTATCCCGCTCGTATTCCGGATCGAAGCCGGTTATCGTGTTGGCATAGCTCTCGTCGGCGTACATGAAATGGGCAACGGATAGATACATTGGCCCGCCGTTGGCACACGCGCCCATGTCGGTGGCCCCGGATGCTGGGCAATTGTCCGGCTGCCTGTCGACGGGACAGTAGCACTTCATGTCCGCGTTCCGTTGCCCGTTGTCGAAGGTGTTGGGCGTCACCTCGTACTTCCAGCCCTTGATGCCTTCGATCTCGTAGCTCTGGCCCGAAAACTCCAAGTTGATAATGCGACAAGTGTCGGATATATAAATGGTGAGAGCTTTCTCCTTGGGCTCATCCGGCACAAAGAGATCCGTGGTGCTGCCATTCAGACGCCCGCAGTCGCCCTCGTACCAGCCCGTGTGATTCTGGCCATTCCAGAACTTGATTTCGCCCATCTCTTTGAGGTCGCCGACGCCTGTGTGGACCGTGAATTCGCCCTCAAAGTTTTCCGAATTGTTGCGACCCAGGAACCAGGCAAAGTGATCCGACTCCACTGGCGGCACCAGGGGATTATTCAAGGACATGGCATAGTGCAGGAACTCATCGTAGAAGCTCTCGAACAGCCACTCGCTGGCCGTGTGCGTGACATAGAGCGCCCCGCCATTGGCATTGAGGGCGATATTGAAGCCCACCTTCATCAGCTTGCTGCTGTTACGCAAGGCAGTTGCTGCGGCCTGAGGAGGGGGAGGGGGAGGGCTTAGTATCCAGTAATCCATTTGAATTTATAACTAAACTCAGCACTCACAATCGACGGTAGATGGGGCACAGTAATCAAATCCGATTGCTTGCCTCCGGAACGCTCCTCGTCCCAGAACCAGGTGCGGCGCGGCTTGAAAGTAACGGTATTGTTCGGGTGCCACTGCAGATCCATCTTGAGGCGCTCCTCCCTGTAGACATAGGGTCCCAGCTGCTGAAAGTTGGGCTTAACGCCGTACAGCCTGACCTCCTCCGCATTGGTCCAATTCCACAGATACATATTCATGTAGACGGGTATGGGCAGCGATTCCCACTTGTCGAAGGTCCTCGATGTGGGGGTCAGCGGCAGCGCCTAGAGCAAGAGCAAAGCTTCCAAAATACACTCCATTCAACTGAAATTCCCCTACGAACTCACATCCATTATGATGTCATCGATAATTGTGGGCCACCAGATCGTGAAGACAAGGCCCAACACCGCGAAGACTGTGCCGAATCCGAAGACCCAGATCTTCTGTTGGGTCACCCCGCAGCAGCGACAGCACATTGCGAGCGAGTCTCCCTCCGTGGAATGATCGTCAGTCGGGCTCTGGCAGTCCAGTTAGCTCCGATAATCGCACATAATTCATAATCTCTCTTTTTGCATTTGCCTTATTTCCATCGAACTGACTAATCACACCTAATTGGCATTCCCAATCGATATGCAATATGCACTTGATTCGGCTTCTGGAAGGCTGGCCCTGAAGTTACCTTCGTTATCAGTCGGATGATTAGTGTTTATGGTACTCGAAGAGGCCTGGTAACAGCTGTGCAATGGCAAGGTCGAATCAAATAAAATTCTCATTTTAATCGAAGTAATTTGGATTAAGGGGAAAGATAAAAATTTTATGGGAATGGAACCTTAGCCAAAAAATATTGTGGGGAGCGGGCTGGAAGGGAATTTAAAATTGGTCTAGATAATTCACTAATTACTTTGATTAGTTAGTTAGCTAAGTCTCTTTTTCTCTATGAATGTCCTTGAGGCCTAACTCATTTCTTGTTACACCTCGCCCAGTTGCCTCCAGTTAATAATCTAATCTAATTTCACACAATCCGAGTGTTTACCGTACTGTGTAAACGTGTTGGTTGTTGTCGAAGTGGTTTAATTAAAATTTCCATTCGAATTTAGAAATTATATTCATATTGAATTTCGTCCTGCCCCGGGTCTGCCTCGATACGGCATTGGCTCGGCTTTTAATTGCACTAAGCGTAGCCGCAAAACTAAACGCTGTGATTAGCATACAGTATATTGATTTTGCCAGCCAGCCAGCCGGACAGACAGGCAGGCTGCATTATAAACAATCGCCACATTAATTCCATGCACAGCATTCACTTCGACGAATGCATAATCTTCAGCATTTCGCATTTTCCGAGACCCGACCCATGCGGCATTTGCGGCGGAATAATGCATAATCCATTCCGTCTCTCTCGGCCTGTGTGTGTGTGTGTGTGTGTGCTTGTCTTGGAGCATGTGTGTGGTCAGGTGTTTACTTCAATTATGAATATTGTAGCTCGGTCTGGGACCAACTAATAATTACGCAAGCTTAGAGTTTGAGGAGAAATGCATTAAAGCGCCTCGAGTCGAGAGGCTTTTCCAATAGAATCGATAATCGTCAGGCAATAGTTTTTTTAATCATTTTAAGAATTGTTAGATACAAGTATATAATACACATACACACATCGATTGCGAATAGATTTGTTAATAGTTAAGAAAAGTAACGACGACTGCAGTTCAGAACATTTCAGCAACATCAGCTTTGCTTTTGCCTTTGTTAATACGTTTAAGAAAAGACTTTGGTTAAGATATTCTACAATAAATATGCACTTTGTATTCAGGTTGAGGTAGCTGCCCGCTTAGGCCTCAATGGACCCTTCCGCCTCCAGCTGGGCCTTGCGGCTGGGCTGCACGAAGAGAGAGAGAGAGAGAGAGAGAGGGGAGAGTTAGCTATGTGCGGAGAGCTCAGCGACAGTCGTACCTTGGGATGCATGAGTATGAAGGGCAGCTCGGCGCAGAGCTCGCCGCCGAGGGCGCCCAGGAAGAGCTTCACCTTGACCGCATAGGAGACAATAATGCCGAAGGCATCGCGAGCATCCTGACTGGCAATTCTGTGGAGGCGCAATCAGAGCTTGCTTAGAAGTGGTTAGGGAGGGAGGGGGAGCCTTGTACTCACAGTGTGGTGGACGCCAGAGCCGTGTCCTTGCGCTTGATATCACCCTCGACGGCGATGCCGGCACGATCACAGTTGGCCACCAGAGTGGGCACCAGATACATGACCTTCTGCAGGCTGGAGCCGGGATTCAGTGGACAGCCCTCGCTGGTCTCCATGAAGGCAATCGTATTGCGGAACTGGCCGTTCTGGAAGAGCACCACATCGACGCCCTGCTGCACCATGGCCTTGATCTTCTTCACAACCTTGTTCGAGTTATTGCGCACACAGATATTGACCGATATCTTCTCGCCGTGATGGTACAGCTGCTTGTCCAGTGTCACCTCCAGCTCCAGCTCGCCGGGCGACAGCAGGAAGTCCTTGCGCACCACCGTGCACGGCTGCAAGCCCTGCTTGGTGGGGGCATACTGTACCTTGCGTATGCCCAGATTAATGGTGCTGCGGCGATGCGAACGATCGCAATCGTTGTCGCCGGTGAAGACCTTCACGAAGTACTGCACGCCGCACGGCTGGCTCTCATCGCTGGCCTTCTGCTGCAGCACCACCGAGGCGGGCGAGCTGGTGGGCATCTGCATGACGAAGGGGTAGGCATTCGAGCCGAGCTTCTTCAGCAGACGCTCCTGCATCTTGGTCAGCTGAATGTCCTGCTTCTGCTGCGGACACACCTGCTGCGAGACGAGCGTCAGCTCCTTCTGGAAGCGCAGGCCAATCATCTCATCGTCCTCGCGTCCATATCGAAAATTGCACACCAGCTGCACGAAAATCTTGCGATTCTGGCGCACGTACTCCTCATCCAGCACAATGATGCCATCTGCGAAAGGGGGGCGAACGCAATTAATGGGGTGTGGCACACGCGCCTGACACGTGTCCTCGGCCTATCGGCCACGGCCGGTCAATTAACACGTAACTAATAAGCAGATTTGTGGCTGCCGCAACTGCTGGCTGTTGCATAAATTAGGGCCTAATTTAATTAAGCTCGTAGCAGGTACACTAATTTCTAATCTCCACTGGCTGACCTTGGCCAAATCAATCGGGGCTGGCTATAGAAAATATATCTGTTTGTAGAAGAGAAGAATCACTTCCTCAGGGAAGGCTCCTCTACTCTTGGCTTCTGCATTGGCTTCCCTTCAATCCTACATTAACCATGCTCTATCTTCTGCTCAAGGATCTAGGATCTACTTGGATCCTAGCTGGGCCACATTCTGGCCAAGCTCTATCTCTCCTCCTGCCCTGAGCAGAGTCATTCCTGATCTCCGCCTGGCTAAGCTCCTCTCCTACTCGTGCTATGGCTCATTCATCCCATGAGCAGCTGGGAGAATACCATAAATTCTTCTGCCTTCCCTCCTCTCCAATTCTACATCCACTCCTCCACACTTCCATTGGGCATTTGTCACCTACCGATTGGCTCCACCTGCGTCACCGAGTCCACGAATTCACGCCTATTCATGTAGAGCGTGATCATGTTGTTCGGCGCGCATTTCTTGAACACCTTGAAGTTAACAACCATTTTGTCGCGATTTACTTTTCCTCTTCCGTTGCGATATCCACTGAGCGTGTGTGTGTGTGTGTGTGTGCGAGTGCGAGTGTTGGTGTGTCGGTGCGACGCTTCGCGCTCGTCTCCTTTAGCTGGTTTTCTTTTGCTTTAAATACTTTTTGAGGTACGCCGCGTTGCGTGGCTCGCGTCGTTTTCAATTAACAGACAGCGGCAATCCGTCATTTATACCCCGGCATTCATGAGTCCGGCTGCAAATTCAATTAGCTCGTGCTGCGCATCTTTCCGGCAATCTAAACAATGCGCTGGCGTCGGCTCAGCTGGGTGTGGGCTGCTTTGCTACGGCTTCCTGTTGCCGGGCTTTGGCTTTGGCTTTGATATTGACATTGCGGCCAGAAATCGATGCGCGGCCCAATAAATAATACGCGCACAACACGGCGTATTAGCGATGCAAAAATAGCTAACCGAAGAAAATCGATGGGAAGTGCGTGCAGGAGCCTCGCCTCGAATGCGTTTCTTTGCTTCACTTTTCGCTTTTCGCTTTCGGTCCCGTTTCGCTGTATGTCGCGCGTGACGCATGTGGAATTTATTACGTATACGCCTCGACTTGTGGCGCAATTCAAGCTAATTGAATTGTTTCGCAAATGTATATATATATATATAAAAATATAACGAGAAAAGAGGCTTAAGGAAATTCCCACACGTTCTCGCCGAATTGTATAATTTTTCATTCATTGTGGAAACTTTTTTCCAGTCAGTCTGCAAAGTTCTTAAGTCTCTGCCGTCATATTTCACGTCAACGAAGAAAGTAAAGCTCTAGCGAATATGTTTAAAGTATTTTAATTAGACCTCCGGCCACACATAAAGGGAATTGTGTGAAAAGTGTAGTCCCCAACATTCGGTTAATAATTCAGGCCCAGACACACTTGGGCCGGCCGGCTGCCGCTGCACTGCATTCAATAATGTATGGAAAAATATGCCAGACTCGGAACTAAATCACATTAGCATAATGTTGGCTACTTAGCCAAGTCAATGAACGTAATTATTATGCCCACCGCTGACATTAAAAATATGTACAAAGTTGTCTCGGCCCTATTCTGCGGCTCTTCTGTTGCCGCAGCATGTGAGGGTGTGCGTGTGTGTGTGTGAGGGGCGAGGCTCTTAATAATAGCAAAACTTTTGCACTTACACACTGTCCGGGGGAATGCGTTCGAAATGGGCGTGGCCGAAGGGCCATTTGAATGCTTTGGCTGGCATATAATTGAGCCAAAGCCGATGCATTCTCGGCTGATGCAATGCGAGGCAAAACAAAGGCAGGAATAATGTGCCGAGTGCTTGATTTATAAGTGCTTCAAGCGTCGATAAGTCGTGTGCCATATACCAACCGCCGAGGCGTTCACAATGAGCCATTAAGCGGCACTCGAGATCAATCAAATTGCTTCCCAGGCCGCAGGCAAGGGTTTTCGGATTCGGCTTGGCATATATATATATGGGTAAAGAGGGAGCCTAGCCAGGGCTTCAAGAGGAGCTCTTGCCAGGCGGACTTAATTAATAGGCCGCTCTCTCTTATATATCTCAAGTACTTTATATAGTATGCCGATTCAGCGGCTTTATTCTCTTCGCTTTGGTCCAAAATTTCGATTAAACTGTTGACAAAAGCTGGCTGAAATGCCAAACATTCCTTTCCATAGAAATACGGATTGATCACACACACCCACACACACACACTCATACACTCATACACCTGCAGTCGGACTCATTTGGCACTGGCTGCCAGCTAATTTGCGGAATTCAATTGCACGGAGCAAGACAAAAGCGGCAGCGAAATTCTGTTGAGCCATCAATGGGATTGGCCCGCCCGGTGCGCGGCTGTGTGCTCAAATTGGCTGCAGCGATGACCCCGCCAGCAGCAGCAGCAGCTGGTGCAGCTTCGATTGGCCTAAGTAGCGTCGGCTTTGGCTGAAATCGGCTGCTGCATAGGCTGCCCGGTTTAAGGCGGCTCGCTGCTCGAGAAAGTGGCCGTAAATTTGTGGGCCAGTTGGCCAAATTGAGCAACGGCATTGTCAATAGCATTACGATTATCAGGGCCAACGGCACGTGAAATTGCAGCGGGAACAACAACATCAAATTCTTGTCTTATTGAAGGCGAAAGGCAAACAAAAAATTGGCAACATTGGCGCCAACGCAAATGTCAACAGCGGCCGCGGCAGCAACAAAAATTGGAAACGAGAATGAAAGCCGAAAAAGTGGCCAGCGAGTTGATGCACCAGCAGATGCCCTGTAAATCGAATGAAGCGAAAAGGGTAAGGCCATCTCTATATATCGACATGGATGAGAAGTCTAGCCAGAGTTGAATGCAGGCCAAGCTCACGCTCGGAGAGCTCCCATATACCCCATTCAAGTGCAGCCATTTGAAAGAGCAACATTTGTGTGTTGGTGTATGTGTGTGTGTGCTGGGGGGTAAGCAGAAGCACCAACAAACGGCAATCAACGTTGTCGCAGTCGCTTCCATTTCCAGTTGCCATTAGTTGAAGGAAACAAGCGCCTGGCAAGGCGCGCCAGGCAAAAGCAAAAAAAAAATAAAAATAAAAGGAAGAATCCTCAAGTGCTGCATGAGCGAGTTCCGTGCTTGCCGAGCTAGGCGAGGGGGGGGGGGGGAGGGGGCGTTGGGCGGAAGGCGGACGACGTCATCGTCGGGGCTGACGATGTGCAAACTGGCGAAGTGACAGCAAATGGCGCGGAAACTGTGTGCGCCAACGTCAACTAATCGTGGGTGAACAAATCTCGCT
>JABVZY010000326.1:5249718-5260248 GCA_020883555.1 Drosophila nannoptera | reverse complement strand
AAAATATTGTCAAAATGGCTGATGCACACAGCAACAACAGCAGCTGCAAGGTGCGCCCACCCCTCCCGCCCTGCTCGCCTGGCCAGCCGGCCAGCTGTGCCCGGTATTTGCGGTGAGTATTTGACACAATTTTGCTGATGACATGTTCAATACACAAAGCTGCGTGCTTAAACTCGTTCGTACCTATTGTAATGTCTGCATATATATAATCATTCAAACACACACACACTCGCAGTTGTGTGTGTGTGTCTATATGCTTACTCTCAGGTATGGCTGGCACATGGCGTCCTTACTTTGTTTGGCTGCCAGCACGTGTTATGGTACGCCCCATTGCTGTAACTGAGTGTGCGTGTGTGTGTGAGTGTGTGCGTCGCTCCACTCTGGCTTGGATAAGTTTTTATATGTCTATGCAGATTGGGCCATGCTGTCTGCCCTCATTTATCGCCCTCACACGAAAAGCAGTTTGAACTTGAAACCGAATACCCTGTAAATCCCAACAGAAGGCAGAGCCCGCACCCAACTGCCTGTAAGCTCAATAAACTCTTTTAGGCTCTACTCGCAAGCTCGCGAAAATTTTATTAGCGCCAGCCAGTTGAATGACTCGAAATCCCATTCGAACCTGAAATGGAATACCCTGGAAAGCCAAAGCTGATTCGCGAATGCCTGTAAAGGCCATAAACTACTCTAGGCTCTGCCAGCCCCTCGCCTGCCCTTCCACTATTTAGTTCTCGGCTGAGAATAAATATAATCAAGCCGGGATTTTTCCAGCTGGCGCAGGACGCGCTTTAAGGTGCTTCGCTTTATTTTTTGACGACTTCTTAAATTTCCATCTTAACCGCGGGGAGTCCCAGCGCAATGTTTGTATATATATATATATATCGGGGTGAGGTGGGTTCTCTTTATGCCTCCTTTTCGCTTCTTTCTTTTACATATTTTCCTCAGCGACATTATCCTATTAACGCATTTAATGGAGTCACACACGCGCGCGACTTTGTCTCATCATAAATCTGAAGCCGGTCGCAGCGGGAAATGCGGGAAATGGGGGAAATCGCGGGGGAAATGATGTCGGTGCCGGGGCGTTAAGCAGCCGCTGGAAAGCCGGGCATGGCACAACGTATGACGCCCGGATATATATAGCCTCATATTGGATATTTATGCCTGTGGCAAAGCCTTGCCAGCGTTGCCACCTCGCATAGATTTATGCTTTGTCTTTAGCGCTGCGATTATGGCCAGCCCAATCGCTGAAAGTTCGGGCCCGGCCCAAAACTTTTCACAGCCGAAAACAAATTAGTCCGGCGCTTAGGTGATAATTATGTTCTACGTGTTGGCCAAATGTGATTGAAACTTTGCCGTTTGCCAAAAACCGAAACGAAAACCAAAAAAAACTGATGAGAAAAATTAAATGAATTTATGCATTTTGAAAAGTTTTCGACTGCACCCTGGGGTACATTTTAGGAGGATGCGAGCGAGATTTTTCCTGTCGGCCCACAATACATATTGCTGTCTATTAGCCAGCTTATTTGGCCAATGAGCACACACGAGCTATTAAAGCTTACAGCTTGCCTGTCCGCGCGGGTCGTACTTTAAGGAGACGAAGATGGGTCCAGACGGCAGCCAAATAGTGGGAGAGCGGCTGAGGCAGCTGAGGTGGGTTGGAGTATGCCAATCGGGCTGCGAATGTGACCCAATAAAATTGGAAATGTTGGACTGAGGTAGTATATATATCAGGGTAATACTTGGCCAAAAATTATAAGCAAATTTATTACTTTCTTTAAGTTAATTTTCTACTCTTATGCTGGAGTAATTCTGAGTAAAAATTCTTAGGACTCCTCTCGTCGTGCATACCCCATCACTCACTCTTTCGCTTCTCTTTTTTCACACCTTGAGTTCGGCCCTGTGTCAGGCACCTTGGGGCAACTGTCAACGCTGCAGTGTCGCAATATTTTGTGGCACAGTTTTGCATTAGGGCAGCAGCAGCAGCCGCAGCAAAAAGGATTTGCGATTTCATATTTCGCTCGGCTGCAGCCTCTGACTGTCCCAATGAAAATCATGCCCAGACATGCCTCGGCGTGTCGAAGCTCAACTGAAAATAAAAATCTTCTGTCTAACTGCCTGTTGTTGTTGTTGCTGTCGCTTGTCTCTGGTTTTCCCAGGCATTTCCCTTGCCAACTGCTAACAGGCTTTGTCGTTGTGTTCTTTTCTCTCTCTTTTTTTTCTCCGCTTTTTGCCTCTTGGCAAATGCTTTGAAAAGCAATTAGTGCTGACAAATGCGTGTCCCGGCATTAAGCAGCGTCAACTGGAGCACTAAGTGTAACTGTAACCGTAAGAGTGTAACTGTATATTTGTGTAAGTGTGCAGACAATGCCTGTCATGGCTTTTGGCATGTCGAAAGCGATTTGTCATGCCGGAATATGTAAGGGTTAATAGTCCACTGACAGCCTGATTGATTGTGCCCGCTGAGTGCCATACGGGCGCGTCTCGTCCTGCCAAGAATGTCAATTAATTCTGCATGCTTAGCGCGCACTCTGATTAATCAATCCGGCGTATTGACAAGCCTCCGACCTGCTCTCGGCTTTAAAGCGGGAAAATTTGAGAGTTGGGCCTACCATTACTTTACCTTCCAGATCTCCAGCAGCTGCAGCTCCACTTCCCATTTCGAGCAACTAGCTGGATGCCTGCCCGAATTAATTTGAACAAAATCAGAGCCAGCAGCGGGCGGGCTGTGGGCCCTTGTGCACCTTCGCATAGCTGAGCAGGCTGACTGATTAAATTTACACATCGTGCCGCAACTGTTGCACCAAAAACTAATAAAAAAAAAGTAAAGGAGCCGAAGGAAATTGCGCTGGGGGAAACACAGGCAGAGTAGTGGCTGGCAGCTTGAGTGGATTTTATAGCCCTGACAGGCAGAGAGCCGGCAGCTGAGCTGCAGCGGCAACTGGCAGCTGATTCTGCTTACTGCAAAATTGATGGCAGCAGCTGGGCGGCTGGCTGGCGGCGTCTTCATCAATTGCCTGTAAGTGCATGCTGTTGTGTAGGTTTTTACATTTGAGCATTAAACTCAGTTTGCCATATGCTGCGTATGCGCAATATTTGCAAGACGCATTCGAACGTAAGTGCTGCTTGGCAAGTTCTCTATTATCGAATGCCTGAAGGGCTCTGTTTGGGCTTTTAATTCAGATGCAGCTGCAGCTCTTTGAAGTAGCCCTTGGCAAACTAGGCCGCCCCCGGACCACCATCGACCAGTGTCAGGAGTACCAATATTGATGGGCCCACTCGAAACGAAACGGCAGCCGCATGCTCCATTTGCATGTCCGAGGAGCTTGAGAAGCTGCTGCACACTCTCCAAGGCTCCGCAGCAAATTTCGCATGCATTTGCCATGCTCGAGCAGCACAAAACACAGAGCGCCATTCAATGGCTCGCCGTCTCCCTGTATTCATGCATAAATTCAAATGTTTGTCAGCCACTCAAGTGCAATGGAAAGCCGCTCGGACCATCGACTTAGCCAGAAGTAAATCGAAAGCGAGACAGTTCGGGGGAGGGGGGAGTAGAAGGCAACTGTTTGTGGCAGTTCGATTCATGGCGGCTGCTGCGCCTTTAAGCTCGACGCATCTATGGATCTTCGAGCTGTTCGCAATCAGCGACAATAGTCGAATCGAAACAGTGTGGCAACACGAACAACAGAGCGGAAGTGGGTCGCAGAGCGGAAGCGGAAGCAATTTTCATTTGCGTTGAGCTAAAATGGCGGCCCTTGTGGTCTCACACTCGCACGGACCATATGCCGGGGCACGCCATGTGGCAAGCATAATTCTAGCTGCTGCCACAAAAGCCGCGGCAAGTGGGGCCAAGCAGCCGCAGAGCGTTGCAAGTGCCGCATTTTTATTTAATAAATTGCGCCCTTCGTTTAGCGACGGCTGCTGCTGCTGCTGCTGCGGCGGCTGTGGCTGCCTTTTTTCGCATTATTTCCATTCGATTTTTCTAAAACGATTCCCATTTGGTTTTCCAGCTTGCGGTGGCAGCGACACGTAGCTGCACCGCATTTGCGTCCTGCCATAAATTAAGAAAATATTCTGCTAGTATTTTTTTTAGTATTTTCCATAAACTGTCACACTTTATTGCGGGTCTTTAGTGCCTCAATTTGTTGAACATAAACGAAACTTGAGCTGTCGTAAAGGTTCAAATCAAATGCACTTGAAATCAAATCGTTTACAGGTCGGGACATCAAATGATTGTTATTACTCAGCTTAACGGTAAATACTTTCTCTTTAACTCTTTATAAGTTAGGTGTGTTTAAAATCTATGCAACTAGCTACGTGCTAAGTCCATTCGCTTAAACTTACGTCAATAATTTAGTCATTATTTTAGTTCAATTTTGAATCGATTTTGCCAAATTTACAATTTCCCTTTAAATACATTTTTTTCCTTCATTTTTTTTTTTGTATTTTTCTTATGTACAAAAAGTAATTTTATCACATGTGAAATGTGCTCTATTGAATCTTTTCGACTTTCTCTTAATTAGATCTCTATGTATATACACTTAGATTAGAAATTTCGAATCAAATTGGAAATCTGGTGAAGTGCTTCATACGCGGCGTATGCGCAATGGCAGTAGAAGTGAATGGAAATGGAAGTGGAAATGGAAATGGAAGGGGGAAATGGAAATGGAAATAGTCTCAATAGCCGGATGAACGAAAATGCATTTTACATGGCTTAAGTCTGCCTTATCCTAACGTACTTTTCGCTTAGCTGTAATCATTTCTCCGCAGCATTCGGCCTGCAGTTCGGGATGGCGGAAGGGCGTTGATTAATGAACTTAATTGCCGAACTCAAATCCTAATTACTTCAATTCGAGCCCACAAAACAATGCCCAATGGCAGGGCCATTAATTATAGGCTGACCGAAAGCTGCTTGCTGCGGCACTGCCCTCGCATTTGCGGCCAACTCTCTTGCGGCTTACGTCGCAGTCGTGCTCAGCGTTTGCCTGGCAAATGCGGCCGCCGATGATGCTGGTGGTGGTGGTGGTGGTGCTGCTGCAGCTGCGGTTGGGGCCGTTGCGGCGGCTGTTGTTGCCAAGCCCCTGGGTCAGTTAACGCTGACCAGCGGCTCGAGCGTGCTGCTCAAATGCACCAGCTGCTGCTGCACCTCGCGCAGGCTGGCCAGACTGCCCATCTGCTGCTGCGGCGGTGGCAGCACCACAACCACAGATTCAGCGGGCATCGTCATCGGCATCGGCATCGGCATGGGCGAAGGTGCGCCGGGGGGAATGACCGTTGCAGCGGCCGCCGCCGCCGCCCGAGCCGTGGCCGTCGCGCAACTGTTGCCGCCGCTGCTCGGCGACTGCGAAACACTGTACATTAGGCTGCCCATGCTCGGCTGCTGGTGCACCTGGGCGACGGCGGGCGGCGGTGGCGCCGGCGGCAGGACAAGCTCGTCCATGGTGCAAACGCGATCGTCAATGGGAAAAGTAAAGTTGATTTCCTTCCCGGCAGCGTCGCCATTCGCTGCAGCCTGACTCGGTCCGTGTGTGCCATTCGTGGTTGCTGTTGTTGCTGAGGCACTCGAAGCCGGCGTCGCCGTTGCCGTCGCCGTCGCCGTCGCCGCCGCCGGCGATGCGGCCAGCGTGAGCGTGGTTGTTGTTGTCGGCGAACTGCCGTTGCCCAGCGCGGTTATTGTGGCTGCCTCCAGATTTTTCTCCAAACATTTGCTGTCGCCTGGTGGAGAGGGGGGGAGAGAAAGCGAGAGATGAGCGGGCCCTAGTTACTTATATGGCTATATATAGATACTACAGTTTTATATACCCCGACTTTACTGCCCGGCCAATTGGCCATTCGGATCAGCTAAAATTCCGCGAACCTCGAACCGCCTCGGACCGCCTCGCCCCGGCGAGTGCAATTGTCAATTGGTGCAGCCGGCGACAGGTCCTGCCTGCCTCCGGCTTATTTGCAGTGTTCTCCGCTCTGGCGGCATTCAGCTCTTGCATTTGTGAGCAGCCCGGCGTATTTTGTTTCCATTTCGCTTTTTTTTCCTTCTGTTTTGTTTTCTGGCTTACACAAAAATCGGGTTTTGTGCTGCGCTTATCGAGGGATTCGAATGCGGTGTGGCGAAACTTTTTGTTGCCACAGCCTTGGCGACCATTTTTTATTGTTCGCCAGAGGAGCACAGCGGAGCGAAAGGGAGGGGGAGGGGGAGGGGGAGGGGGAGAAGCCCAGCTACAATTGCGCAAAATTTTCGAAGTTTGCTTTGTTTGCCATGGGAGCTGCGTTTCCCTCGAGTGCGCTCTGCTGAATGGGCGTGGCCCCAGGGCCAATTTGCGCTGCTGGTAACCAAGTTAGGCAGGTATGTGCACAAACATTAACACAAGGCCTCCAAGGTACGTAGGTCAGCTTGAAATTTATTTATTCCTCAATTAGGCGAAGGGGCTGGGCCGGCCGGGTGGCAGGGCCAGGCCGACGGCGTTGGCTACCATCGACATAATGAAGCACGTACTTGTAATTAATTAAGTGCGGCCGCTTCTTTCTTTTTAATTTCGACAAACATTCTACGTGCTCTAGCTCGAAGAAAAATCATTTTTAAGGAAAGCCCACAAGGAAAAGTGAAAAGTTCGCCGAAGCCACATAAATAGCGGCCTGTCGTTGCAGCTGATACAAACGGACAGTTTTTCATTTCAACGCCTTGTCTGAGCCGAAAAAACATTTATATATATAGCTGGCCCTCTGCCCAGCTGGAATTGAGAATTACGACTGGCTGTTCCAATTCTGTCAGCTCTGCCTCGAGCTCTGCTCCAGTTTCCCCTCGGGTACTTACTGCCATTGAGATGATCCTCCCTCGTGTAGTAGCGCGCGCGATTCTTGGAGAAGCAGGCCACAAGCGATAGTATAATCACAGCAATTAGCACGAAAATTATGCCGCCCAGTATAGCCAGAGTATTAAGACCGCCTGTGGGAGTAGAGAGAGGGGAGATTAGATGAGAGCATTCTAAGTAAATCTGGCTAAGGTGAGTCCACTTCATGGCATTTATTCTATTGTATAAATATGAGGGCATCCTTTCAGCTACTCCTACTCATTATTTCCGCTGCCAATTCAATTGTCAACTGCCTTGAGCCAGTCATTAAAAGTTTCACGCTCTCGGAATTCCCTGATATGGCCATAATTTATGCAAACTGCAATCGCGGATATGGCCATAAATTGCCGCTGATTGACTCACTCGCAGCTCACATATATGTATATAGTATATTTAATTTATATTTATAAAGTGCCGGGGCGTTCGCTCACCGTGTTCAAGAAAGTTATACGAGGTGCTCGCCGCGTTCTGCTCCTCGTCGCTGATGTAATCGAGGCACGTGTGCAGTCCGGCGATGTCCAAATTGATTATCTCAGCGCCGCGTAAGCTCTTGGGTAGAAAACAAATGGGATATGTATCCCATTTCCACTGCAACTGCAAATGCCGGCGAAGAAATGCAATTAAAGTCAAGTTTCAGTCGAATTCGGTGCGAAGTTTGAAATGTAATTGATATGAGGACTACGCGTCGTATACGCAATGTGCGCAACTTACCTGCCGCACGACATTTATTAATTTCCCCATGTGGCATTCGTCGCAGATGAGCGGATTGTTATCCAGCCGCACATTGCGTATGCCCTGAATGCGCAGCGCCGTGTCCGCATTGATGCCGTATAATTGATTTCGCGATAAGTCCAGGAACTGCGAAACGAATTAAAGAAGAAAAAAAGAGGGGAAAAACTAATTGAAAAATGTGAAATATTTTGCAAGCGGGGAAAAACTATTTGGCCATTGGCCGCTGGGATTTGCCTATCAAATGGCAATTAGCTGCAACCCTTGCTGCAACAACAACAACCATGCCAAAGGCTGGAGCTGAGAGTCCAACTATTCGCATTTAAATTCAATTAAAGTCAAAAGCTTAACGGCCATCAACTGATTGTTGTTGGCCATAAATTTGCGGAGTGAAAGAGAACTTTCAGCCAACGTCATTCAAGTCCATCATAGCCCACTCAGTCGGAAGAGTTTGTGCAGGGTATGGCCACGACATTTCTGCTATGAAAACAATGCGGAAAGAGTTGAGCGAGAGAGAGAGAGGGGGAGAGCTTGATAAATAGTGAGTCGGAGGAAGCACGTTTAAGGACACACGACGGACGGCGCAACAAGGCCAGAAAGAGTTGGCGGAGGGAGGGGGAGGGGTTGGGTAACTGCAAACAGGCTGCAACGGCATTTTGTCAGGCGGACACTGTTGCTCGTTGAAATATTTTACAATTGGCCAGAAAGTTATCAGCCGGCAAATAAATAAAGACAAAGCCAGCTGCGAGAGGCAATAAGTTAGCCAGCTCAATCAGTGAGCGGAGGCACTTACCTCTAGATCACGGCACGAATCGATGACCTGCAATGCCATGTTATCCAATGAATTACCCGAAATATTCAAATAACGCAATTGCTTGAACGGCGCCAGCAGACCCAACGGCAGCTGACCCATATCCGCAATGGCCAAATGCGTTAGCTCCGGTATCAGCTAGAAGATAAAATACAAATTTCGGCATTAATTGATGGATGACAGCCGTTCGCTCAATCAATCGTCGTCGAGCTTTAAATTCGACCGGAGATTGGCTTAGGCATTTTTTTTTTGATGGAAAATTTTCATTGAAGAACTCACCATAAATGTCTCGTGCATATCCCTGAGATCCATCAGAGCATTGCCGCTTATATTGAGCACCCTCAGGCGGGACAGACTGCGAACAGACTGCGGCTCCAGACGCACCAGCTTGTTGTAGGAGAGATCCAGGAATGTGAGATTGGTCAGCTGGAGGAACGAATCGTTTGGTACTTTGGCCAGCCGATTGTACGATAAATCTAAGCACACAAAGTAGAAGGAGAGGAAGGAGGGGGTAGAAGGGGCAAATTGAATGAGTTCGCTTTAAGCCAAATGACTATAATTTCGTTTGGCGCACCCAAGTGATTAAGACTCTTCTGCATGCGGAAGAGCTGGTCCACGACCACAGACAATTGATTGCCATCGAGTAAAACTTTCGTGAGACGCTTCACGTCGCGAAATTCATCCTTGTCAAGGAATTTGAACTGCAACAAACGGGGTGAGCGAAAGAAGTGAAGATGGTAGAAAAATAATTGGAAAATGGTTGAGAAGTTTTCGGAATGGGGTCGACGACAAACCTCGTTGCGTCCCAAATCCAATTCGCTTAAAAGCGGCAATAAATTGTACAATTGCGGATTGATTTTCTTCAACTGGCAATTGCGGCACTTCAGTACTTTCAGCTCCTGCAAAAGAAAACACACAGATTGCAAATGGCAAGGGGGGGGGGGCGGTTGCTGTTGTTTCTGCTGTTTACTTACGGGCACATCACGAAAGACATCCGGCTGTAAATCCTGCAACGGATTTCCGCTCAGGTCCAGGTACTTGAGGCGCGTCAGCATGAAGAAGTTGCGCTGAACCAGCTCCACAATCGAGTTGTCGGCCAAATTAAGACGTCGCAGATCCTGCCCCACACACACAGGGAGAAAGTTATGCAATTGCCAGCTAATTAATAATAATAATAGTATCTCCTGGAAGGCACTCTCAAAATGCATGACTAATAATTCATAAATCCGAGCGAACTGCGCAACGGAAACTGCCGAAAGAGATAAGTTTCCAGCTGCTGCTGCTGCTGCGGAATCTGGAGGCACTCTTTTGGCCAGCTGAGAGGAAGTCAACAGCAGCGGGTAAAACAAAAATCGAAAGCGAATTGAAGCAACTTTTCGAGCACTGGCACTTCCGCCACGCTGCAGTTAGAGCAACTGCCGCAGCAACTGGCGCAGCAGAAACTTAAATTCGGGCACGTAGAACTTTCGCCATGGCCCCGCCCGAAATTGGTAGGCAACAACAATTGTTGCTGCCCCTATTAAAAATTCCATGATATTTATTACTAAGTGGCGCAAAAGGCAAAGACAAAACTATGCAGTCAAGAAATTGCTCTAATATTTGATTTAGTATTCGCAGCAGCAGCACGTGCCAAGCGGAACGAAAAATCGCAGCAGAGGAGCCGAAAGCCAAGGAGAGAAATGAGGGAGAAAGCTGATTAAAGGGCCAATCGGAATCTTGGGCTGGAAGGATAAATTGGAATAGGTTGAGATTCAAAAGTGGACTGAAGGGAAGTCCATAGCTCCCCCTATACTATTAGAACTCTAATTGCATCTATATATATTCCATCTCTCTGTCTTTTGCTCCCCTTTCCCTACGAGCTAATATATTGAGCCCTGCCTGAGCTGCTCGCCCGCCTCAAGTCTGATATTAATTATTCATTGTCATATATATTTATTCGTTTTTTTCGGACGATGTGTATCGGCCCACATATGTAAAGATATGCAGCACAAATAATGATATATATTCGCATTGTTACTCACCATCAGATGGCGAAACGTTGAGCTGGCCATGCGCAATATTTTATTTTTTGATAAATCCAATTCATGCAGATTATCCTGGCCGCGAAAGTTATTTTCCGTGATGTTTGTTATGTTGTTCTTCGAAAGATCT
>JABVZY010000326.1:5163503-5175007 GCA_020883555.1 Drosophila nannoptera | reverse complement strand
GCAATAAATGTAGAAATTCTGTTGAAAGTGTCTTTTGAAACGGGTCAATTTAGGCCATTATTAGGATATTTTTATACATTTTTAATTCATTTAATAATTCTATAGCAATGATTTATTTTCACAACAAGATATGGATAATATTTTTGAAAAATTAATATATATTTTCAGAGAAGCTTTCCATAAAAAAGTGCAAATTGAGTGGAAAGCGCTTGTGGGAACGCCTCAGGTTTCGCCATTGTTTCATCCTTTTTTGTGGGTCAATAAAAAATGATGCACAGGATTTGACTGCTTTGTAGATGAAATCAGACTTGTTTTGCTCGCTTTTCGATTTAACTATTTTCGGTCGTTCCGGTGCGGCTGCAAGTGCTACGAAAATAATGGCATTTCGCTTGGCCAAGGCTATTGGCGGTTACTGTCAAAAAAGGGCCAAAGCAAAGTAACAGTTAATTTGGTTAAATGGCCAACGGTGGCAAAGCCATTTAAATAGTTTACCAAAAAAAAAAAGAAGCAACAACATTAAAAAAGCCAACACCCCATCTGTTTGCCAATAAAACAGAGCAGGGTGAGAGCAGGAGGGGGAGAGGGTGCTTAAGAGCTGAAGTGGGAGAGAGGGAGAGAGAGAGGCAAAGCTGCAGAACTATTTTTGACGGTATTTGCATCAAACAGATGTGCAGCTGGATGGATGATAGGCTTAGCGCCATGTAAGGCAATGGAGCTCCAGCTGTGGGGCTGGGCAGGGAAGAGAGAGAGGGAGAGGGGGAGAGGCGAGAGGTGGCAAAGTGGGGTGCGAGTCGTCTCTTTCAGTCGCCATTTAATTCGCTTTGGTGCTCGGTGATAGCTGCCTTTTGGGGCTCAGTGTAATCTATAGAGTTGCAAGTTAGTTGCCGTAACTTAGTTTGCACACTCACCCACACACGCACACACACACACACACACACACACACACACACGCGCTGGCAATTCAAACTTTTCGTGCGCAAATGCCCAGAACAAAAATTTGATTATAATCAGCTGTGGGAGGTGCGCATGCAATTCCTGTTCCCCTTTATGAATGTCAAATATGAATGGGAATATATTCATATATATCTATATAGATGAGGGAGAGGGTGAGCTCAGCTTGCTGTGCAGTTGCAGCCCATGATTGAACGGTTATTATTTAGTTACATGTATCTATATAACCTCTCTCCCCCTCTCTCTCTATGGTCGACTGTATAGAGGATTCCTTCCGGCTTTATGGCTTCAAATTGTTCGAGCAGAATGGGGCAGAAGGGGGGCCGAGCTGTGCCAAGTGCTTGACTCCTTCAGTGCCTGTCAATATTGGGGATCCTTGCAGCTGGCCGTTACGGCTGACATGGCCATAAAAAGTCTGCTTGATATCGGGCCGTGTCGTGACTTGGCTGCAGCTGCTGCACTGAGGGAGCTGCTGCAATTCAATTAATGCACATTCAAATGATATAAACCCGGCAGGGCAGCTTTAGTGCTCGAACGTTCTGTTTCATTAACAGGCACTGTGCCAGGATTGAGGTAATGCCGCCTAACATTCCCCCAAAGCCAGCCAGCGATAAACACGTGCGGCAAAAAAACAACAACAGGTGCAAGAGCAGAATAAACAACAGCTAGGAGAAGAAGAAGAAGAAGTGGAAAAAATATAAACATTCGAGGAAATGAACGGCCAGAACGGAGCCAGCCCTGGCAACGGGTTGCCCCGGACAACCGGGCGGAACAACAAATTGGCAGCAAAAGTGAAAGAGCCGCAGTGAAAACCGAAAGTGCGCCGATTCCACAGCTAATAGAATATTACACAAAAAAAATAATATATATAAAATCTATATTTATATAGTATTTCGATCAGGATGAGTCAGCGCTCCAAGTTTATAGTAAATACGTCGGGTGAGTGCAATGAAGTCCTTCGGGCGGACCATAAAATTTCCACTCACACCCATGCATATATATAATATATATATATTTCCCTGCTGGTCCCGGACAGTCGAGTACTTTGCCGCGCGCATTCCGAGCACGGAATTGGATGAACAAACAGCGACTATATTGGAGTTTCTGGAGCAGGAGGAGCACACGGTTCTCTCGGCCGTGCATAATAAATCCGATGGCAAAATCAAATTTCAGCATCGCATACCGAACGACGAAGTCTGTTTGCTTTTCTACAAGGTGCCGCAGGTGGGGGCAGCACCGACTTCTGGCCGTCCTGCCGATGCTGGTGGCGGTGGCCAAGTCGAACCGCCGCTGGGCATATTAACACTGGAGGGTGGCCTGGTTAAATCCATTTACAATTCCGTTTCACGTGTCTTTTCGCCCCATGCCACGGCCCGGGTGAGTGTCTTGTGCCCCATCTATGCGGCACAGTGAGGGCTCGCCGCAACGGGCTGCTCTAAGATCTGATAAACTCAGAGCTGTTTGCTTTAGCGAGTGCTCACTGTGCCTGCTTCGCATTCCCAGCGGTATTCGTAGTCGTATGTAGTTTATACGTTAATTCCCATTGGGCTTAAATAATTTTGCTGCTTGCTCAGATCCTCCAGCAGCAGCAGCAACGGCAGGAGGAGCTGCTGCAGTCGTCCGCATTTGCTGCAAGCAGCATTTTAATCGCATTTCACATAATTCAATTCTTTTTGCAATTCCATTTTGTCAATTATATTTGCTTGGCAGCGAAATGCAATTTGTTTGCTCAATATATATATAGTATAACTCGGCCCCTCCCTCCCTCCCTCCCGTTGCAGCGGAACGAGTACAGTCCGGAGCTGAGCGGACTGCTGGAGAATTTGCACGTCTCGCTGGGCTCCACCTTGGGCCTGCCACAGAGCGGTGGGTGAGTGCGAAATTATCGAGGCTTGTGCCTGACTGTGAATCCTTGCAGGCATCAGCAGCATCAAGGACGAGATCAAGTACTGGAAACAGAAGCTCGGCCAGAAGTCCAGTTCGCGGCTGGATCGCGAGACGGCCCAGGTCTTTATCGGCGTGCTGGAGAATATCGAGCAGAAGATCAGCTCGATCGACGGCTCGAGCAGTCGCATTGAGGAGTTCCTCGACCACGCCCACAACAACCTGGACGAGCTGTGGCGGCTGCCGTACAACTATCCGCAGCAGCGCATGGCCGATCTGCTGGACATCATGGGCCATCGGCTGCTGGAGGCGTGCCTGCTCCAGCTGCAGGCCGAGGACATCTGGAGCCTCAACTCGTATCACGTGAACAATCTGATGGGCCAGTGCATGGACACGGTCGACGCCTGGATGCAGCTGTGCGATTCGCTGACCCGCCTCTTCTGGCCCAACTACGTGAAGCATCCCTGGCTGGGTGAGCCGCACGTGCCGCGCCGCGGCCAGCTGTTCAAGGAGCGTCTGCAGGAGATACGCAACATCAAGGAGCTGTACAAGCAAATCGCCACGCTGCTCAACGACGACGAGCTGCAGGAGATGTTCCAGGAGCAGGCGGCTTTCAGTGGCAAGAAGAAGAAGATTCCCACGTAGAACTTGCTCCTTCTCACCCCCCTCTGTCTCCCTCTCCTTGCAGATCTGAACATCTTCGACACGTCGCCGCCAGGCCAGGCCAAGTGGCAGAAGGCTCTGCAGCATTTCGAGCAGGTGCTGCAGCCGATCGACGAGCGCCTGGCCGCCGCCCTGAAGGCCCAGCTGCATCATCATCTCAGCAATCCGCGCCAGGTCATCTTCATATTCTCCAAATACGAGAAGCTCATACAGCGGCCGGCCGTCCTCGAGCTGCTCAGCATCGAGCGGGAGCAGTTCCTGCAGTCGCTGCATTTGCTGCTCCAGGATCTGCGCAAGGCCATGACGGACACGAACATGGAGCCGGACACGGGCCACCTGTCGGTCATATGCAACGAGTGCCGCTGGCTCAAGGTGGTCCAGTACCAGATCCAGGAGATCGAGAAGGTCAGCCATCTGATAAGCGGCCGCGACGGCTTCGACAAGGTCAACAAGGCGGTGCAGGAGATCAAGGAGGAGACCGAGTCCCTGTTGCGCACCAACTTCGAGATCTGGTCCGGCCAGTGCTCCACAGCGGTCAAGAGCGGCGAGCTGAGGTAAGAGCCCTTCCCACCGCAACTCTCATGAACTCAGCTTCCCCCTCCCCCCGGCAGACTGCGCGACGATCAGGCCGTGGTCAAGTTCGAGAAGGAGGGCCGTCAGCTGATGCGTGTCACGTTCAATCCCAAGCTGGTGACCTTCTGCCAGGACGTGCGCGAGTTCGAGAACCTCGGCTACACGGTGCCCCTCGATCTGCGTGCCGCCGCCAGCCATGCGGCCAAGTACATGTGCTACGCCCGCCGGCTGCAGCAGATCGCCACGTTCCACAACACGATCGGCGACCGGATGATACCCTGCCAGCGGCCGATAATGCTCAAGAATGCGCTGGAGCTGCAGCGGCTGGTGCAGAGCCAGACGGTGGCCTGGCAGGACGAGGCCTCCGTCCAGCACTATGTGAACACCCTGCAGGAGGCCGTCTCCAAGCTGTCGGCGGACAACACGCTCCTCGTGGGCTACCACGAGCAGGCCAAGCGAACGGTGAGCGGAACGAGGGTGAATTCAGGGAGTGGATCGAGCTGACCCTCTTCCCTTTGCAGGTGATCAAGCTGATGGGCACGGATCTGCTGACGCAGAGCCAGCTGTGGAAGGACGAGCTGCGGCATCTGCGCGAGCTGGTCGCCACGCTGGAGCGCCAGGGCTACACGAACCTGGACGCCTTCCGGCTGCACTGGGACCATCAGCTGTACAAGGTGCTGGAGTATCAGTATATCCTCGGCCTGCTGGACATGAACAACAAGCTGCCCGATATCCACGTGAAGCTGGTGCTGCGCCAGCGCGAGCTCTGCTTCAGTCCGCCGGAGGAGGAGCTGCGCGAGGCGTACTTCACGCAGCTGCGTCGCTTCATCGAGCGGCCGTGCAAGTTCCGGGGTCTGTCCGAGCAGAGCGCGGCGCTCTTCCAGTCGATGGTCACCCTGAATCGCCATCACTTCGGACCGCTCTACGTGCGGGCAGCGGAGCTCTTCGACAAGCTGGCCGAGTTCAAGCGCATCTGGCTGCCGTGGATCGCGCTGGGCTGCGTGGACGTGGAGCAGCTGTGCGGTATACATCTGAGCGAGGCGGCCGACTGGGATCGCAACTTCCGGGCGTGCAAGCAGTTCAGTCAGCAGCTGGCCAAGCTGCAGCAATCGGAGGAGTCCATCGACTGCTTCGTGATCAATGTGCTGCCGCTGCGCTCGGACATCGAGCAGCTGAGTCGGCGCTACTGGGATGCGCTTGTGAACAGCCTGAGGACGGCCATACTGAACGATGTGGCCGCGGTGCAGGAGTTCCTGCAGAGCGCTCTGCAGTTCCTGCAGAACGTGCCCATGGACGAGGCCAGCATCAGCCAGTCGGGCATGAAGTACGAGAAGATCATGAGCGAGCTGCCGCAGATCAGCGGCACGCTGGATCTCGTCCGCGAGAAGGACGCCTGCCTGGCCGGCTGGTGCAAGGAGCGCGTGACGGCGCTGGCCGCCATCATGCAGCAGTGGGAGCAGCTGCAGCCGCTGCTTGAGAATCATGCGGTCATACTGCAGCGTCAGGTGGACCTGATCAAGACCCAGGCCCACACGCAGCTCCAGAATCTCCGCAACGAGGCGGACAAGTTTCTCCTGCGCTGGGAGTCGACCATAGCCGAGCTGGAGGCCAACGAGTCGGCTAGCCTGGAGCTGTTCAAGGAGCGCCGCGCCCACTGGCAACAGCTGCAGGCCAAGAAGCAGCAGCTGCTCGACGAGTGCCGCAAGTTCAACATGGAGTTCCCCGCCGATGCTCTGGCTCCCTTCGCCGCCATCGACGCCCAGCTGGAGCAGCAGTCGCAGCAGTGGCAGATCTACGACAAATTCCTCGAGGAGCTGCAGCCCATTCTGCAGGAGGAATGGGCCATCTACAGGCGGCGGCCGTACGTCCTCAACGAGTTCATTGGCCGCTGGGAGGGCTCCGTGCACGCCTCCATCGATCTGCCCGCGAAACGCATACGCCAGCAGGTGGAGCGGCTGCAGGCCACGCTGCCCATACTGCAGCAGCTGCAGTCGGACGCGATCAGCGAGCGCCACTGGGCGCTCATATTCCAGCTGCTGCGGCGACAGAGCTCGCAGCCTCTGCATGCCATGCGGCTGCAGGATCTACTGCAGGACATGGATGCGCTGCTGGCGGCGGCGCCCGACATTGGCAACATCGTGCGGCAGGCCGCCTCGGAGCAGATCGTGCGGCAGGCTCTGGTGGAGCTCGATCAGTGGTCGGTGACGGCACAGCTGAAGCTCGTGGAGCGCTCGGATGGCGGCGGGCAGACGCTGTGCCTGATCAAGGACTACCAGGAGGTGCTCAACAAGATCGGCGACAACCAGTCGCTGCTGCAGTCGGCCAAGAACTCGGCGGCCTTCGACAGCTTCTCCGACCAGGCGGGTCTCTGGGAGACGCGGCTCAACACGCTCGACGTGCTGCTCACCAGCCTCAGCCAGGCCCAGCGACGGTCAGTGCGGCTCCCCTCTCTCCCTAACTCCCTCTCTCCCTCACTCACTCTTTCACTACCTTCAGCTGGGTCTACCTGGAGCCCGTCTTCGGCGCCGGCACACTGCAGCAGGAGCACGCCCTGTTCAAGCGCATCGACAAGGACTTCCGCTACGTCATGCGCGAGATTCAAGCGGATCCGCGAGTCACCTCCCTGCTGAAGATCAACAACATCAGCACCATAGTTAGCGGGCTGGAGACGCAGCTGGCCCGCTGCCAGCACAATCTGATGAGCTACATAATGGTAAGCAGCATCAGGATATCAATGGGGATCACAAGTAATGACTCCCCGCACCCAGGACAAGCGCAACTCGTTCCCGCGCTTCTACTTTCTGGGCGACGACGATCTGCTGGAGCTGCTGGGCCAGGCCTCCAAGGATGCGGACATCATCAGGCGGCACATACGCAAGCTCTTCCCGGGCTGCCACAGCCTGGGCATCGAGCAGGCGGACGGCCACTACAGGATCCTGGCCGTGCACAGTGCCGAGGGCGATAAGCTCCAGCTAAGTCGACCCGTCGACATGACGGGCGACATCGAGGTGAGTGAGCCCCAGGCGCAGTTAGCTAATGAGCGTGGGCTCATTTAAGCCCCTCCCCCTCTCTCTCTCCCCCTACAGCGCTGGCTGAACGAGCTGGTGGCCGTCGTCCAGGAGACCCTGCGCGCCCAGATCCACGAGTGCTACAGCCACACGACGGGAGCCAGCGATAATCTGAGCGAGCAGCTGCTGGGACAATACGCCAGCCAGGTGCTGGCCACATCGCGTGCCCTGCACTTCACGCGCCAGACAGAGAAGGCCATCGGCGGCATGTCGCTGGCCAAGCTGCAGCAGCAGCTCAAGGCGGAAATCGCGCATTTGGCGGCCATGAAGCAGCGGGCGGCGGCCGGCAGCCTGACCTGGCTGAAGCTCAGCGCCTTGCTGCTGGATCTGGTGCATTATGCGGCGGTGGTGGAGCAGCTGCAGCAGCACAATGTAATGCATACGAGCGACTGGCACTGGCTCAGCCAGCTGCGGTATTACATGGCAGCTGGGAGCGGGGGCGGAGGCGACACCCGGCAGGTGTGGGTGAGAATGGTTTATGCTGAATTTGAATACGCCTACGAGTTCCTGGGCCACGCCAATAAGCTGGTCCACACGCGGCTGACCCACAAATGTTATCTAACGCTCACACAGGCCATGCACATGGGCCTCGGGGGTAATCCGTTCGGGCCGGCCGGCACGGGCAAAACGGAATGCGTCAAGGCGCTGGGCGGCATGCTGGGCCGGCTCGTTTTGGTATTCAACTGTGATGAGGTGAGTGCCACACGTTCCGAGCGATTTGTCATAATGTTGCCACCACACGCCTCACACTCACGCAGAATGTGGACACCGAATCGATGAGCCTAATCCTGACCGGGCTGGCCCGCTGCGGCGCCTGGGGCTGCTTCGATGAGTTCAATAGGCTACAGGAGGCAACTCTATCATCCATATCCATGCTAATCCAGCCCATCCAGAGCGCCCTCAAGGACAAGTCGGACAGCGTGCAAATTGGCGACCGAAAGGTGAGAATGCTTGATAAATGGGGGGACACGCACGCACACACGCACACACACGCACACACACACACAGACACAATTCACTTTCTGTTAGCTTGAATGCTGAAATCAGCAGGAAGTGCAATTGGAGCAAATGATTGATAGATGTTCGGATTGAATATGATTCATGAATATAGGACTGATTGAAGGAGGGAATTCGTGATTGAATTGATCAATATAGATTCACGAATGAACTGCTTGACGGACTGAAGGCTGAATCAGCTGAATGGGTTGAGAGTTGGAATGGATGATTGACCTAGGAGATGGATAGGAGATAGCCTAGAGTGAATCAACAATCAATATATAGGCTGGAAGGTAGAATGATTGATTGATATAAAGAATGAATTGCCTGATGAATAGAGACGTCTTGATTGAAGTGGTTGATAGACTGAAGACTGAATCAACTTAATTCAACTTTTTCTCTATAAATGGATTGAGAGATGGAATGGATGATTGACCTAGCAGATGGATTGCTAAATGATAGACTCAGGAATGGATCAGCCAAAATATAGGCTGAGATGTAGAATGATTGATTGACATAAGTAATGGATTGCCTGATGAATAAAGACGTCTTGATTGAGGTGGTTGATAGACTGAAGACTGAATCAACTTAATTCAACTTTTTCTCTATAAATGGATTGAGAGATGGAATGGATGATTGACCTAGGAGATGGATTGCTTAATGAATAGATACTCCCTAGCCATGATAGACTTAATAAAGAATCAACCAATAAATAGGCTGAGATGTAGAATGATTGATTGATATATGTAATGGATTGCTTGGCGTCTTGATTGAAGTGGTTGATTGGCTTCAGTCTTCAGTCTATAAAATATCTTTGAGCTTCTTGAGGAGATACTATATTGAGTGATTGATTGAATAACTTGAGCTTAGACTGAGCTGGATGATGGATTGAAGTAACAGGCTTGAGAGGAGATGGAGGAGAAGTAATCACCCCTGAAATTGATTGATTGATTTCTTGATTGATTGGTGATGGCTTTGATTTGCATTTGGTCCGTCCTCAGGTCCAGCTCAATCACCACTGCGGGATTTTCGTGACCTTGAATCCTGCTGGCGGCGAGTACGGCGGCCGCCAGAAGCTGCCGGGCAACATTCAGGCGCTCTTCCGTCCGATCGTGATGCAACAGCCGGAGCCAGGAGAAATCGCACGCGTCATGCTGTTCGTGGAAGGCTTCACGGCCGCCGCGGACATCGCCGGGCGCATCGTGGAGCTGTTCGAGCTGTGCGGCAAAATGCTGTCCGGCCAGCGGCACTACGACTGGGGACTGCGTGAGCTGAAAACCGTGCTGCTCGTCTGCGGCGAGGGACTGCGCACGCAATTAGCGGGCATGTCGTCTGGGTCCGTTAATGAGCATTCCGCTGTCAGCGGTCAGGTCGATGATGAAATGCGCATCGTTGTCCACTGCCTGCGCTCGTCAACCATGTCCAAGCTGGCGCAACAGGATGTCGAGCGCTTTGAAATGCTGCTGCTAAATGTGTTTCCGGAAATTGACGCCTCGGAGGCACCATCGACGCCGCTGCAGCTGGCACTAACCGCCGCCTTCGCGCCGCTGGGTCTCAGCGCCAACGAGAGGCAAATCGTGAAGGCATTGCAGCTGCACGAGCAGCTCCAGAAGCGCATGGGCGTGGTGCTGGTGGGTCCGCCCGGCTGCGGCAAATCGAGCATTCTGGCACTGCTGCGTCAGGCGTTGACCGCCAGCAGCGGCATCCAGCTGCGCGTCCATACCATCAGTCCCAAGTCGATGAGTCGCGTGCAGCTGCTGGGACGCCTCGACACGGACACGCGGCAATGGCTAGACGGCGTGCTCACCCACACGGCTGTCCTGGTCAATCAGGAGCCCGCCCACGTTCACTCCTGGATTGTGTGCGACGGCAGCATCGACCCCGAGTGGATAGAGGCCTTGAACTCCGTGCTGGACGACAACAAGTGAGTGCCACAGCTTCTTATCTATCACAAGCTTGACACCCTCAGGTGCCCCCCCTTCGCACTTCCCCGTTTCACATCTCGCTTCATATCTCACATTTCTTAGCAACAGCTTTTGCTAATATATTTTGCTCGTATTTGCGCATAAATTCGTATTAATTATTTGCGGCTTGCCATCTCTATATATAGATCGGTGTATATATATATATAGATGTTCTTGTATATCCCATGGGATATACAAATGCTAAACGTACATATCAATTATCATATATATATATATAGTCGTATCGTATCTTAATGCTGCAAGTATTGTATTGTACGGATGGGCAAATGCAATCCCTATCACTTAGCTACCGAAACAAAGGGGGGAGGGGAGGGGGAGGTGGAACTTAAAACATAGAAATGCTCGAAACAATGACAGACGTTGAGGGAAGCCCACTAAAACAATAACGTAACGTAACGCCCTAAACGTAATACACAACGTAACGGCATTTTACAAATGACGTCAAAGAGTCTCTCTTCGAGAGGCGCTGCGAGTGCTGGGACGAGTGAGAGTGAACTGGTTCATTGTGTGCGCGACGAGTGAAAGAGTTCAAGCGAACTAGTTCTCTGTAGTGAATTGAGATATATTCCGATTGGGATCAAACCAATTTCACTATCTCCTCTGGCGAAGGGAACTAGTTCATTTGAGCTAGCCACTTAGGGAGCTAGTTCATTTGTGATAGTTACTTAGGGAACTAGTTCATTTGAGCTAGGGAATCTTAGTGAGCTAGTTACTTAGGGAACTAGTTCATTTGAGCTAGTTGCTTGGGGATTTAGTTCATTTGATCTGGTTGCTTGGGGAACTAGTTCATTTGACCTAGTTGCTTAGGGAACTAGTTCATTTGAGCTAGTTGCTTAGGGAATTAGTTCATTTGCGCTAGTTGCTTAGGGAACCAGTTCATTTGAGTTAGTTGCTCAGGGAACCAGTTCATTTGAGCTAGTTGCTTAGGCTAGCTGCAATCAATTATGGAATTAGACAAGATCTATCTATCAACATCTGATCTAGTTCCTTTGAATATCTTCTCTAAGCTGGTTTAAGTTGAACTTTGCCCGAGAAAACAAATAAATTCGATTTAAATAGGAGGGTTTTCGCATGCACCAAAATAAAGCTAAGAACTAATTAGAGTTCAGCTCCAGCTAGTTCAAGTCTTATACAAGATAAATTAAGTATTCAAAGTGAGATTTCAGAGTAAGGTCAAAGTGAACTCGAGCTCTAAGCAGCTTTCATAGAAAGTTGAGCCGCTGAACCAGTTCAAAGCGTACTCTGTCCCGCCTTCCCATGCGCTCTCTCTCTCTCTCTCTCTCTCGCTATGTCGATCGCTTAACTAAATAAACATGAACTTGAACTCTGAAATGCGTTTGTGGCTAGTTGAGCTTAAGAACTAAAGGCGAGTGCGTTAATCTCT
>JABVZY010000326.1:5151836-5161933 GCA_020883555.1 Drosophila nannoptera | reverse complement strand
ATATATATTGGAAAAATGCTACGTTAGCACGTCGTGCCTTCTTGCGAAATCTATCGCGCTCTCGCTCCATACGCCGATATTCGGGATTCAGGCGCTTGATGCGCTTTCGCTCTCGATCTCGCTCGCGCATGATGAACTTGTGGCGCGCCTCCTCCTCGGGTGTCATCAGCTGCAAATACATAGAGATGGGAAGCGTATTTGTTTTGGTATTTTTTTTCTAGCAGTCAACGCAGAGTATTAAATACCATAACTAAAAGGCGCTACGGTTCCATAGAACCCAATTGGTCATGCGGAAAGAATTCTTCTACTTTCTTTTCTTTGCAGCTGAGCATGTATATGTCTAACGGGAAGTCAAAGTAAATAAAATGAAATCAAATTGAGGGATAGCCTGCGCGCTGCTTCAAGAGAGGAAAGAGCTTGAGAGAGTCAGAGTGAGAGTGAGAGAGAGAGAGGGAGCTTTGTATAGTTGGGCGCTGGCAAGTCGGGCATTTGAGTGCCATTAGACATATACATGTCAAGAGCAGATTTGGGCGAGAAACTGTTTCTGTTAGCGTGTTCTTTTTTTCTTGTGTGTTGATCGGGCCTGAAGCAGTCATTATCTTGAAACTCTTGAAATTCGCAGACTCCTGACGCTGCCCTCCGGCTGGCGCATACAGTTCGGCAACAATGTGAACTTCATCTTCGAAACGGACGATGTGCGTCACGCCTCCCCGGCGACCATTTCGCGCATGGGCATTGTCAACATGAGGTGAGATCGAAGACAGACCAAGTCGTAAGAGTTCCCTTTTAAATAATCTACTCCTGAATAGCTACGACTACTATCCCTTGAGGGAAATGATGAAACTCGAGCTGGAGAAGGAGCCGTACGGCGATCTACTGCAGAGCTACATCGAGGGCAACTTCCAAGCGGCCTTCGACTGGCTCCAAAATGAGCAAATGCTGAGGTAAAGAGAGGATGGGGAGTCAGAAGATTCTATAACTATTCCCTTTTCAGTCAAATGCCTGGCGTGAGTCGGGTCAGTGTGTCACGCGCTCTGCTGCTGCAGCTGCACAACAGCCAGACAATCGAGGAGTACGGAGCTGCCACATTGCGCACGATGCTGGGCTATGTGCCCGGCGAGCGGCAGCGAGAGTTTGCCCAGTTGGTGCTCCAACGCGCGAATCTGTACGTGGCACAGCCCAATCATGCCGAGCTCAGCTACTATGACCCACAGCGCCGGACACTGGAGCAGTATGTGGTTGGTGCCATCGAGACTCCCGAGCGAGATAGTCAATTGATTGTCACGGCCTATGTCAGATCGTATCTGAATATAATCAACTCGCTGCTGGAGCTGCCGGCAGGACGCGCCGCGCCCTTCATGCTCGTTGGACCAAGCGGAGCTGGCAAGACTCTGCTGCTGGAGCAGGCTCTGCTGGAGCATTCGGGCTATCAGCTAGCCAGCATCAATTGCTCCACCCAGCTAACGGCTGGCTATGTGTTGCACACGCTGCGCACGCACTGCGTGACGGTGAGTGGTGTGCGGGGCCGGGAGTACAGGCCGAAGCAGACGCGCCTGGTGCTGTTCATGAAGAATCTCGACCTGTGCCAGCTGGATGCCTGGGGCGCCTGTGAGATTGTCGAGCTGCTGCTGCAGCTGGTGCAGCGCGGCGGCTTCTATGCGCACAATCTGGAATGGATGACGGTCAGTGGGCTGCAAATTTGTGCTTCTATTAGTGGCAATTTGTCAAAGATTTCACCCCGTTACTTGGCCATCAATCAATACGTGCGCGTGGCCCGGCCCAGCGCATCCGACATGCTCGCCATCGTCCAGTGCCGCCTCGAGCCCTTGCTACGCACGCATTTCAGGCCAACTGGCCTCAATTTGCAGCATGTCAGCGAGTGCCTAATGGAGTGTTTCGAAAAGGTAACGCGATTGCGTGTGTGCCTCCTCCTCCTCCACCTCTTTGCCTAATTCGTATCTTCTCCGCCCCACCCACCCTGTTGCAGTTGCAGACAGTTTTTACGGTTTCCAGTGGACAGCACTACCAGTTCAGCCCCAAATGCATTATGAAGCTGCTAGGGGGTCTCATCTACTATCCGCCAGCCGACTTCAATGAGGTAAGTGGCCTGCTAGGGCACTAATTGAATGGAGGATTGCTCACTTTTTCGAGTCTCTGCCGTAGGCTTTGCATTGCGAGCTGCTGGGCATGTTCAAGGATCGACTGGCTAGCGAGCAGCATGTGCAGCAATTCGAGTCCATCCTCAAGCAAACAATGCGCAAATATCTCGGCAAGGAGGTGGGTAGAGTCTTGCTCTCACGCTCTCACTGCGGACTCTAATGCCAAGTTTCTTCCGACAGAAAGTCTACTACGTGCCCAAGTCGCCGAAATCGCAAGGCCAGCTGCATGGCCTGACTCACGACGAGTGGCTGGAGGAGGTGCAGCGGCAGATAGCGATTTGCAGTAAGTGAAGGGAGGGTAAAGTGAAAGACATCTTCCTAGTGGACGGAAAAGTCCATTAATCTTCGGAGATTACTCTGATAGATGTGACTGCCTGTTGATCTAGATCCATCTTTAACTAGAGAGAGGACTATCATTTGAGAATCATATAAAGATTACTTAACGTTTTTTATACTACTTATGGATGAGCCTAATTCCTGACTGTCGGCTGACGTAGACCCCCTTCGGACTAGAAGTATTCCCTTTTCCAGCTACAAGATTCTCTCTCTGGATAGAATACTAACAGTTCTTCGGTCAACATTTCTCTTCGCCCTGAGCCTGCCTCGACTGTTTCAAGATAAGACTAGTTCGTGGAGTTCCATAAGAAGAGACGGGTGGAAAGAAACAGAAGAGATTCAATATTAAATCGGGATAACTACACTGGGCCTTGGCGTCTGCTTGCGAAATCGGTCCCGCTCCCGTTCCATTTGTCGATACTCGGGATTCATGCGTTTGATGCGCTTTCGCTCTCGATCCCGCTCTCGCATGATGAACTTTTGGCGGGCCTCCTCTTCAGGGGTCATCCACTGCAAAGAGAGGAAAACATTATCCAATTATCAATTATCCTTCTGTTTACAGATACCGAAAGCTACAACATTGCTGCGCCTATAACTGAGGAGCTGCTGCAGCACACGGCCAAAGTGGCGCGCATCCTCTCCAGGAACGATGCGCACTTGCTCGTTTTGGCCGAGGCAGGCGATCGCCACTTGGACGCCATCTATGCAGCGGCCACGCTGCAGCAGACAAAGGTCCTGACTCTGCAGGGCGCCGCCAGCTATGCCCTGCCCGACTTCTACAACGATCTGAAGCTGGCCATGCAGACGGCCGCACTGGAGCAGCAGATGAGCTATCTGCTCATCGAACACTGCTGGCTCAGCTATGTGCCGGACATACTGAAGCCCATCGAAGCGCTGCTGGAGGGCAGCGAAATACTGGAGCTATTCGGCGATGACCTCGAAACGGTGGCCAGCACACTGAAGCAGGCGGCGCAGCTGGAGGGCTATCAGGAGTCGCTCGGCGCGTACTTTATGAAGCGTGAGTGGAGACCGCACATAGTATAATACTGAGATAATCTCTGTGTTTTTGGGACAGGCGCTCGGGAGCATCTGCATTTGATACTCGTGCTGGAGCCGAGCAGTCCACAGCTGGCGGAGTACTTCAGCAGCTGTCCGGCCCTGCATCGCCAGATGGATATGCTGTATGTGCGTGGCGAATCAAGGGAAACGCTGTCCATGCTGCCCAAGCAATACATAGAGCTGCTCAACGAGGCGAGGGCTGTGGCCGCGGGGCGTGGCAAGGTGCCCGTTTGCAGTCACTTTGCGGACGTGGCCGAGGAGCTGCCGCCAGAGCAGCCGGCTCACCGCTTCTATCAACTCATCAGCAGCTACTATCACATGTACAGCAACGGAGCGGCGGAGATCGATAAGCGGCTGAGCAAGCTGCAGCTGGGCGTGGACAAGCTGGCTGCGGCGCATGCTTTGGTGGCCACCCTGAAGGCCAATGCAGCGGAGCAGGAGCAGGCTCTGGGCGAGAAGCGGCAGCTGGCCAACGACGCGCTGCAAATGATCTCGACGACGATGCACAATGCGAACGAGCAGAAGTCGAGCATGCTCGAGCTGAAGCAGCAGACGCAGCAGAGCAGCGAGCAGCTGAAGCAGCGACAACGCGAGATCCAGAAGGAGCTGGCCGAGGTGGAGCCGATCTTGGCTGAGGCCAGTAATGCGGTGGGTCAAATCAAGTCGGAGGCCCTCTCCGAGATACGTTCGCTGCGCGCTCCACCCGAAGCCGTGCGAGACATACTGGAGGGCGTCCTTCGGCTGATGGGCATACGGGACACCTCGTGGAACAGCATGAAAACGTTCTTGGCCAAGCGTGGCGTCAAGGAGGACATACGCTCGCTGGATCCAGCGCACATCAGTCCCGAGAACTGCCAGGCCGTGGAGCGACTGCTGCAGGCGAAGGGCGATTCATACGAGTCGAAGAATGCTAAGCGCGCCTCGGCTGCGGCTGCTCCGCTCGCTGCCTGGGTGCAGGCCAGCGTGCGCTATGCACGGGTCATCCAGAGCATCAAGCCACTGGAGCGGGAGCAGAACGAGCTGCAGCGCAATCTGAATGCCGCCGAGGACGAGATGCAGCAGCTGGCCAGCGGACTGGACGATGTGGACAAGCGTGTCCAAAAGCTGTCCGCCAAGCTGCAGACCTATACCCAGGAGGCGGCTGTGCTGGAGCTGAAGCTGCAGGAAGCGGGCGCCACGCTGCAGGCAGCCGAACTGTTGGTTGACAAGCTGAGCGCCGAGTACTCCACTTGGAGCGAGCAACTGGCCGAACTGAAGCGATCCCACAAAACGCTGGATACCAAGACCCTGCTGCTTGCCCTGGCCATCAACTACTACGCCGGCTGGAGCGTGGAGCAACGTGGGTGAGTAGTCTAAGAATCTTGAGAAGATTAAGTGAGAACGTCAGGAATCAGTCACTCATTCACCTGCCTCTCTCCGCTGACAGCGAGCTGATCAAACGCCTCAGCGTGGAGTTCCACCTGGCCGGCACGGGCTTTGAGCTGCGCCCAACCCTTGTCACGGAGCAGCAGCAAATCATTTGGGAGAGCCAGGGCTTGGCACGGGATGTCCAGATTATAGAGAGCGCAGCGCTGCTCCGCGAGATGCTGGCGCTGCCCTTCGGCAGCTGTCCCGTGCCGCTGCTGCTGGATCCCAGCCAGTCAGCGGCACAATGGCTGAGCGCCCATTTGCGGGCCACGGGACGGGCCAGCGAGCTGACCAGCCAGGGTAACGATCGGCTCTGCTACCAGCTGGAGCTAGCTGTGCGCTTTGGCAAGACTCTGCTAGTGACAGACTGCGAGCAGCTGCGTCCCCCGCTGCTGGAGCTGATCCAGCTGCACATCTACGTGCGCTTCAACAAGCGCCAACTGGCGGTGGGCAGCAAGCTGGTGGACCTGCACGAGGACTTCCAGTTGGTGCTGATCAGCAAGTCGCATCGCCTGCAACAGCTGCCGCCCGAGCAGCGTGGCCAGGTGAATCTACTGCGCTTCACGGTGACTGCCACCGGGCTGGCGGATCAGCTAATGTCCAAGGCGATTGTGCTCAAGAATCCCGAGTTGGAACAGCAGCGCATCGAGCTGCTGCAGCGGGAGGGCGAGCTGCTCAAGCAACGCATGGCCCTGCAGGACAAGCTGCTGGAGCAGCTCTCCAATGCCGAGGGCGACATACTGCGCAACGAGTCGCTGCTGGCCAGCCTCAACGAGGTGAAGCGCAGCAGCGCAGAGATCGACGCGGCGCTGGAGCAGAGCGGCCAGGTGAAGCGGACGCTACTCTCGCAGGTCGGAGCTCTGCGCGAGCTGTGCGTGCAGGCGGCCAACTTCTATACCGGCCTCAGCCAGGGCTACGAACTGTCCGCCCTAGTCTACATCGAGCTCTTCCTGGGCGCACTGCGAGCCCAGGACTCGCAGCAGCAGCTGTACGAGCGTCTCGTGCGTAGTGTCTATCTGCATCTGGCGCGTGCCACACCGCGCGAGAGTCAACTGACGCTGGCCCTCTGGGTGTGTCGACAGGCCTTTGGAGCAGCCATCGGACTGAAGGAGTGGGAGCTCTTCATCAGCAACTTCATGGGCAGCTCGGATGGCAGCAGCCAGCTGAGCGGCGGCCTGCCAGACTGCATGAGCCGCGAGGCGCAGTTGAAGCTGGCGCAGATGCTGCAACAGCTGCCGGAGATGAAGGCGCAGCTGCAGCTCGACAAGGACTACGTGTGGCGCGGCTTTATCGAGCATCAGACGGACGATGTCCTGCGTAAGTAAATTGATTTAGTTAAAGGTTTATCAAGGATGAAGTTACTCAGTCTTTACCTTGGGCTCCCTCCAGCTAACATCAAGTCGCACTTTCAACGGGTGCTGGTGGCCCAAATCTTCCGGCCAGACTTGCTGCTTTCGCAGCTGCGCTCGGCCAGCAGCCAATTGCTGGGCATCTCCCCGGAGGCGGCCACACAGCCAACGGTGCAGCAGCTGCTGGAGCAGACTAGCTGCGATCGCCCCGTTCTGATGATAAGTCAACCCGAGCTGGACCCAGCCACGGAGCTGCGCGGCGTCGCCGTAAAGAAATGGGGCGTGCAGAAGTACGTGGAGCTGGCCATAGGTCGAGGTAGCGAGCAGCGCGCCTTGGCCGCCATGCGACAGGCAGCTGGCCAGGGTCAATGGCTGTGCGTGAAGAACGTGCACCTGGTGCCCGAGTGGCTCGCTCAGATGGAGCATGAGCTGACCGAGCTGAACAAGTCGCCGGAATTTCGCCTCTGGCTGCTCTGCGAGTCGACGCAGGGATTCAGCGAGGCGGCCGTTTACAAGTGCCTGAAGGTCCGCTACGAGCAGCCGCGCGGCCTCAAGCAGCAGGTGCAGCGGATGCTGCAGAACTACGCCAGCCTGGAGCCAGACTCCGGCAGCAAGCAGCCGGCGAAGTGCCTGAAGATGCGGCTCGTGCTCTTCCTGCTGCAGGCTGTACTCCAGCAGCGGCGTCAGTATATACCCCAAGGCTGGTCCAGGTACTACGAGTTCGGCGAGGCCGATCTGAAGGCAGCGCTGGGCGTGCTCAGCTGGCTGGACGCGCAGGTGAACAGCGGCCGCTGTGACTGGACGCTGATGCAGCGCCTTTGCGAATCGGTGGCCTATGGAGGACGCCTGAACAACGACCGCGACGTGGCCATACTGCAGAGCTATCTCTCGCAGTTCTGCTGCGCGGATGTGCTGAGCAGTCGCTGGCAGCCACTGGGCCTGGCCAGCGCCGTGCCCACCAGCGCCCAGCTGCAGGATTACTATGCAGCGGTGGAGCGATTGCCCGATGTGGACGAGCCGCGCATGTACGGCTTGGCCAGTCAGGCGCAACAGCAGCGCGAAATGGAGCAGGCGCGGCTCATCATCAAGGAGCTGCGCACCTTGCACTTTGGCGGCACGCCAACAACTGGAGGAGCGCCACCTGCCACGCCCAATTCGCGGTCACGCCTAGAGCAGCAAATAAAGCCGCTGCTCAGCTTGTGGCGGAAATTGGCGAGCGGCTGCGGCATAAGCCAGACGACCAAGGAGGCAGAGGCGGAAGCTGCAGCCACGCCCACGCCCACTCCCTGGACTCTCTTTGTGATGGCGGAGCTGCAGCTGGGCGCCCAGCTGTATAGAGCAGTGCATCAGCTGCTCTCCCAGCTGCACAACTGGCTGAAGGAGATGGCAGCGGGCCAAGCGGAGCAGCCATCGGATGTGGATGCCGGCACACTGCAGGCACTGGTCGAGCAGCAGGTAAGAGGAGGATGGACGATACGGAGTAGAAGGTACTATAATTGGATTCTTTTGCAGGTGCCGCACAGCTGGCAGAAGCTATGGCCGGGTCCGAGCAGTAACAGCGCCGTGGACTACTTGCGCGGCTTGATGGTGCGCGCCGAGGCGGCGGAGCAGCGGTACAAGCAACAGCTACGGCTGGAATTTGGACAAGAACTGAACCTCGTGCAGGTGTACAACTGCGAGAATCTGCTCGCCTGCCTCAAGCTGCAGCAGGCACGCAAGTGCGGTGTCTCGACGCAGCGACTCCAACTGCAGTGCGTGCAGCATAGCGACGAGAGAAGCGGGGCACAAGGAGGAGCTGGGCAGTTGGTGCTGAAGCTGGCGCCACTCAAAGTGAGTTTTTTCTTCCCTTTCGTCCGATTTTTTTTTCGTATTGCATTTAGTTTGCTTGGTGCGTGCGTCTGTCTGTCCACGGGGCTGTCTCGTCTGGCTGTCTGTCACTCAACGCTGTCTCTTTTTATTTGCTTGGCTGTGGGCTCTTTTGTCTTTCTCTTTCTTTTTTTGTATATTTTTTTCTTTGCACTTTTTTTTGCTTACCTTGCCCATCTTGGCCATAAAATGCGTCTCCAGTTTGCCGTTTTTCTTCAGTTTATCACTTGATTGGAATTAAATTTAATTGATATTTACAACATTTAGTTTTCATTTGCAGCAGAATTCGATTTCTCTGCAGTTTTTTCGCTTTTTTCACGCCGCTTCTTTTTGTTTATTTGATTGACATTCCGGCGCTCTGTTAACTCACTGACCAGGGCTGCACAACACTAGCGTTGACTGTTAATCGGCACGGGTACTTTACGAGTATATTTTACGACACTCTTTCATTTATAAAAATTAAATTCAGTTGACGTATTAAAACTATACCTATGATTACGAGCCGCATTGAATCTGTATTATATACATTCTAATTTTATTTCATTATATTAGAAGAAATGATATTAACAATTGGTACTCCACATGTTAACGTGAATTCACGGTGTGGAGCACGTATGCGCCTCTGTTAAAGTGGCTTACGTGTTAAGTGAGCACATTTTCGTTAAGTGAGCACCTTCGTTGAGTGCAAATGTTATTGGTGTGGATATTGACTAAGCAGCATACAGTTTGGTGTCTGTTGCTGCCAATAGTGTGGTTGGTGTCTAAATAGAATTAAAAGAACTTATTTGATATAAACTTATAAATTTTATTTATAAAAACTATTCTTATAAATTCACTACTTATAAGCTCATTATGTTGTTCGCAGCTGGACGGCAACACACATCTATCAAGCACCAGCGAATCGAACCCCTTTTATATCACCTACAAAATCCAGCCGGATGCCGCTGACAGGCGGCCCGAAGAGAAGTTGAGCAAATTCGATCGATTCGCCAGCAAAAGTGCGCACACCGACGATCGCATTACCCTGCCACTGTACAGCCGGGCCAGCCGCGACAAGCTGATCTGTCAGCTCGAACTGGACTCGTCTGGAGTCACCGCCCAGCAGGTCCTCCTAGCCGGCACCGCCCTCATCGTGCCCGACTACTGATGCTCGTACCAGAAATGCGATTCGAATATATAAGCGAATACTGAAACGCCCACATACAAATATATCGGTAGAAGTATATTAAAAATGTTCATTTTGAATTTTGACTGACTGTCGTATGAATTTACAGTTAACTGTAATTCGAATTTCCGAATCATAGAATTCCATATTTGCCTCTTCTCCCTCCTACTTTGATCACATTTAATTGATATTGTTTTCGGCTCTCGAAGGGGTCTGCCGGCACTCGCTTGAGGACCCTTTCAGAAGGTTTTCATGAGCGTGTGAGGGGCTGCATTAACCTCGTCATAATCTGTGAATTCTCCAACTAATTGCAGCCGCAAACGGCACCAGCAGCAGCCGCAGCAGCAACAACAACTTCATCCGCCCTTGCGGCTCGTCATAAATGCCTTTTTGTGGGCGGGGCAACGTTTTATATGCCCCGCCCCCCCATCCCACAGCTACCAAATAGTTTTGCCCAAAAAGCCATGTTCCTCGACGGTTATTTAGCAGCCACGCCCACTCTGTCGCCGCCCACCTGGCTGGGGCGGGCTGGTCGCAAAAGTTGCTTAAGTTTAATTAAGTGGCATTATGTTCAATTAGGCAAAAGTTTCGAATATGCAAATTAACACAATTTGTGAGCAAGGCATGGGCGGATGGAGGGAGGGAAAGCAGTGAGAGTGGGAGTGACACGAAGGCAGGGGAAGGGGGTGCGGGCTGTGTCGCATTTATTGCTGCGGCAGATAAATTGCTTTCTGGCCCAGACAAATCAAAGCGAAG